>OX578140.1:55577689-55897689 GCA_951213105.1 Amaurobius ferox | reverse complement strand
CACGGATACCAATGCAATTCAATGACAGATCCCCGTAGCATGTGCAGAAATGAAAGCTCCAGAATGCAGAAATGGAGGTTTCAGAATGTAGACAGAATGTAGACAGAAATGGAACGACGAAAACTTACAGCCAACGATACTACCGACTAAAACGCAACGCCCATTTCTCCACATGAAGTATGTACCCATACGCATGCGTACTTCGATAATCCAAATATGATGTCATATTCTCAAGTCTTTACTGAATGAATAATCCTCTTCTTTAAAGAAAGAATTGTAAATATCTTTAAGGAAACTCCGTGGGTAATGATTTTTAAGTGCTTCCTGTAAAATGAGTTTGTTACAAGTGAGACAATCCTTTTTAAAAGTATTATTATTACGATTTCTTCTTAGATGTCCTGTTATGATGTTACGGAAAATATTCCTAGTCAAATTCGACTTCCATCCAATTATTTGGTTAATCTTCATATCATAATTATTACGTTTATTGTACATAATTGTATGAATTCCATTTTTATACTTGTATCTTATGGTTATATCAAGGAAATTTACTTCGTTTTTGACACTATTAGGGTTCTTAATAAGATCCAATTCCGGAGGGTAAAAGTCAAATTCAAATTCAGGAGTATTTGAGTAATGACCTAAAATCACATCGTCCACATATCTGTAATATGGCATCTCATATAATACATGATTATTCCTTTCAAAATATGTTAAATATATGTCAGCCAGGACTGATGAACAGCCCCCGCCCATAGGAATACCTTTAATTTGTTGATAAAATACACTTCTGCTACATAATATGTTTTCAAACAATACGATCTGAATTAAATCCATATATCTTCGCAAAGTGATGACTTTTTTAAGATTGTATTCTGAATGCACCAGTAAAAGTATTGCATGTAATTTTTTAAGATCAATGTTGTTGAAAGGTCCCGGTTCCTTGATATAACCATAAGATACAGGCATAAAAATGGAATTCATACAATTATGTACAATAAACGTAATAATTATGATATGAAGATTAACCAAATAATTGGATGGAAGTCGAATTTGACTAGGAATATTTTCCGTAACATCATAACAGGACATCTAAGAAGAAATCGTAATAATAATACTTTAAAAAGGATTGTCTCACTTGTAACAAACTCATTTTACAGGAAGCACTTAAAAATCATTACCCACGGAGTTTCCTTAAAGATATTTACAATTCTTTCTTTAAAGAAGAGGATTATTCATTCAGTAAAGACTTGAAAATATGACATCATATTTGAATTATCGAAGTCCGCATGCGTATGGGTACATACTTCATGTGGAGAAATGGGCGTTGCGTTTTAGTCGGTAGTATCGTTGGCTGTAAGTTTTCGTCGTTCCATTTCTGTCTACATTCTGTCTACATTCTGAAGCCTCCATTTCTGCATTCTGGAGCTTCCATTTTTGCACATGCTACGGGGATCTGTCATTGAATTGCATTGGTATCCGTGGGCGTAAAAGTACTTAAAACGGGAATGAGAGGTCGCTATCCCTCTCAGCCATTTTTATGCAATTCATATGGTTCTTCCCCCCTTCCTTTTTCCAAATCGTTTATATTAGTTATATATATATATATATATATATATATATATATATATATATATATATATATATATATATATATATATATATATATAGAACCGAGTATTATCAACAAAAATCAGGTATCCCCATGGAGGGAGGTAGCTCATCAGCATTGGCAGACTTGTATTTATATAAATAAGAAAGTATTTCACATCTGAATAACGAAATTATCTTTTTTCGTTACGTAGACGATTTGTTAATTGCAACAACGGATCCAAAGTACAACTTCGATTTCAGCGTATACCCAGAAAACTTGGAATTGATAAAAATAGATTTGGAAGATAATGGAAGCATTAATTTCTTAGATTTGAACATTTCCTACAATAAAGAAAACAAACTTGAGATCGACATATATGATAAGCGTACTACCTCCAGGTTTAATATCAACAACTTGATGCAATGGGATTACAATATACATAAACACATTTTTCGAAATATTATTAGAAATGGCATGTTGAGACATCTACGAATTATTAATAACGAGGAAATAAGAAAAAAGCGAGACATGGCATTCATTGAGATGGCAATCGAGAAGGGATATCCACGTCTTTTCTGAAAAGACAGAAAGGAAGTCTTTTCTGAAAAGACAGAAAGGACCACGTCTTTTCTGAAAAGATCTGAAAAGACAATTAGGCTTTGCATGTAAATATCAAGGTAGAACTAATTTGAACGATATATTGGGTATTCTTGAATAACTTACAATGAAGTTGGCAACGCAAACTTACTGAGAAAAATCGTATAAGAGCAATAGACCATAAATGTATCTACTCGCCTGGCAGTGTAGAGAGGTTGAAGTTGACTTTGAAGAGGCTGATCATTTGAGAGGTATTGTAAAGGTTGATGGTGTACGTGAGATGTATTATTTTAATGTATTTAATATTGATTGAAGTTGCGATAGAGATAATTAAAAATTTTATGGTATTGGTGATTTATATGTTTTTAAATTTATAATACCGCTTGTATTGTATATAAGTTTTCAATGTTTTATATGTGACGTGAAAGTATATTTAAATGGTTTTTTAGAATTGTTGATTAGATTTATTAAATAATTTTCGAGTGACGGGGATTTGACTTTTCACTTCGAGATTTTATACTTTGATAATTTGAAATTTGATACTTTTGACTTTTGGATCTTTCATATTCGTGGTCACAATGAGTTTAACTACGGATGCGTGCAGGCTTCCGGGAGTAGTGTCGCGACCGCGCAGCCGGCTAGTAACCGGGACTTAAATGAGGTCACAATCACTCATTGGCCATTTTATTGCACCTAGACCGTTTGTTTTCCTTTCGTTCTTGTTTTCATCTTGATCGTAAGGTTTTCAGGGTCATTGTCATATATATATATATATATATATATATATATATATATATATATATATATATATATATATATATATATATATATATATATATATATATATATATATATTTATATATATATATATATATATAATATATATATATATATATATATATATATATATATATGTATATATATATATATATATATATATATATATATATATATATATATATATATATATATATATATATATATATATATATATATATATATATATATATATATTTACGTTTTCAAATGTTGAAAAATTAAGGAAAATATCGCCAAACGGATCAAAATTACGCTAAATCACTGAAAATAATGACCAATTGGCGAAATGTTAATATCTTGGAAAGAATATAAGTAGCCAATATAAGAATAAACAATTTATTTTCTTTTACTGTAAATTTAGTAAATTCATGGCATTATATAAGGAAAATCATATACTGCCCATATCAGATTTTTTAATTTGAAAACATATATATTCACAATCACTCTGTACTTACAATTGATTTCGATAGATACGAGTTCGCTAACTTACACCAAAATATTTGTAACAAGAATTGTTCATGTTAATAAAAAGAAAGAATATATATCTTACACATATTTTTCGAAAGATAATGTAATGATTTACGGATGAACAACTTTAAAACTACGGTCGAATTGAAATACTTCAGAGAGTTCTATTTTCCCCCGTGAAGATTTGCAGAAAATATTCGGACACTCTGGGATACTAAAAAGTGCTCACCTGCCTAACATTTGATTTTCTCCTTGAAAAAACAATATTTTTATTTGTTCGCAAAATAAAAAACAGATACGGCATTACACTCCCACTGTATATAACAAAATGCATAAACGAAGGTAGTACTCACTAAGCGCTTGTTGACATGTGATACTTATATGTGCCATCGTGTTGGTGTTTATTTGTAGTTGGCACCTATTTAGAACCATGGCAACGTCAGTTATTTTCGTCCTAGTACAGCAATAAAACGTAAATATATGGGAACTGTTTTCGCGACATAAATGTGTTACTTTGATTTCATTGTTCACCCGTATTCTATCTTGCTTAATATTTAAATTATAAAATTTTATATGCACTTTCATTAGGATACCCAGATATGGAAATAATTGTTTTATACTTTTATTTTCAAAATTATTTGTAAAACTAAGTTTCTGATTTGAAATCGTTTACAGCTTTCCTTAATCATACGAACGAGTCCATTCGAAACAAAGATCTTTGCTAATTGTAAATTATTTGCATATTATATTTGTATATATTTGTATATATTTGTATATATATTTGTATATATTGGTTAGCCTAATTTTCTTAGGGTGTATATAAATATTCTAGATATGAATATTTATATCTTCTTATAAACTGATATATAAAATGTATATATATATATATATATATATATATATATATATATATATATATATATATATATATATATATATATATATATATATATATATATATATATATATATATATATATACATATATATATATATACATATATATATATATATATATATATATATATATATATATATATATATATATATATATATATATATATATATATATATATTAATAATTCATTATTTAAGAAACTGGTTTAGAAGAATTTAAAAAAATTACAATAGTCAGAAGGGGAAAATTGATCTAGTAAATTTTTACACATTAATTAAACAATACAACATACAGCTGCTTCGAGGATACCTGCAATCCTCTTCTTTAGTGCGATGCAGAGGAAAACCCAAAGTCAAAAGACAAACGAGGCACAAATGCTTACGAGTGTCGTACAGGACAGAGCACCAGCCGCGAAGCGCCTTTAATATCCAGTTTCAATATGTGGTTCTTATCGTGAAACTGTGACATTAATTCTGTGGCCCTAATTGGAGGTTCGAGGTTTTTATTTAGTACTTTTTGTTATTTGTCCTAGCTCCTAGTGTGGCAGTTTGTTGCACATTTAGAGATTAAGCAGTTTGGGGGGTTGGTGCAGATCTAAGGGTTACCTAGCATTTTGGCAGTTTAGAGTTTAGAATTTTTTTATAAAACATTAGTCGCGAGTTTTATGTAATATCAGATGTTTGAGGTGGGATTTTTTAATTCAGATTATCAATGTTTAGAACAGTGCAGGGTCTCATACGAGATTTGGCCCGGCGATGATCATAGTCATGCAGATTGAATAATAGTTCATTTGGAACGGATGGCAAATTTTTGTAAAATTTAAGCGCTTACTTTTTAATTTGGGCTCTAACAGTTTTTATTTTGAAGTCATTCCTAATTAACGAGTTTCTTAAGTACCCCGGAGCTTTCCTGATAATCCGTAGGATATTGTTTTGTTTTGTCTCTAGGAAGTCAATTGTAGTTTTACAGGCATATCCCCATACGGGTGGTGCATACAGCATTCCCGGGCGGAGGATGACCGATTTATAAATTGGCAGTTTGTTTTGATGACAGAGATTTCCGTTTCCTATTATTGGGTATAAGGTTCCTGTAATTATATACGGTTTTTTTACGGTAATTCGTTACGTGCTGTTTCCAGGTTAGGTAGGGATCTATCGTTACACCCAGGTATTTAGTAGATTTTTCCGCGCGGAAAATATGGTTGTTTATGTACAGTGGCGGCGGAGGTTTATGTTTCCTTGAGAAATAAACCCAATGGCATTTATTGGGGTTTAATTTTATTCGCCATTTTTCCAGCCATGTTTGGAGTATGTGTAAGTGTTGTTGGAGCTGTATGTGCATTACTGAGACATAGGGGTGTTGTTTAAGTATCGCACTGTCGTCTGCATAGAGTGTCAGCTCTATGTTTGGAGTTCTGAGGATGTCGCGGGCACAAATGGAAATATAATACTATTATATATACCAATGACGCATACGCAAAGTGCAGCTGGGTGAGACAATCAGAAACCACAATGACTAACAGACTAGCCAATCAGATATATGCATGTAATTTCACTAGATCTAATAGAAATAACTCAACAAAAAGAGAAAAGCCCAAGCAATATTAAACGAAATTTAATAAGACGGAAACAAGTCAAAATGACATATAAGAGTTCGAAATTTTAAGGAATAGTTAAATATCCGAAGAATTTAACGAAAAAAGGAAAGTGAACACAGGGCACTAAACAGGGCCGTGGAAAAATTTAAGGTAAGTACTTTTAATTTCATCACAAACTAGTAACCAAATTACTAGAAATTTTCTGAATAAGAAAACCTTAAAAAAATTCAGTGTCATAGATCCATGTGTATTTTTGTATAACTGATTTAATAAATATTTAATTATTCAAAATTGCTTCAATTTTAAATGCCGTTTTGAATTTCCTTCCCAATAATTATGCAAAAAATTCACATCGATCGATGATCTTAATTTTTTTAGCCTTTCTTAAGCAGAAAAATCCACGCTGATTTATATTTTTTATTCATTATTCTTAATCCGCATTTCTCTCTTTCATGTTTCTTAATTCTGCGTGTATGTCGTTTTAAAGTACTTTTTCCTGGACTAAAGTTGTTTAATTATGTTTTAACTTGTCTAGTCTTGTTTGGACATTCATATTGTCTTTGGAGACACTATAATCTTATTAGTTAGTTCTATATTCCGGATGAGCTAAGCTGTACTTAATCGAATTTTTGATTGGTTCTCTCCGGTGCACTCTGAATTCACAAATTCTGTATGTACTTATTTTCCTCCGTTTCATTCGTTTGTTCTCATTTTCACTTCGTGTCTTTGGTACGTCTTGCAATGAAGAACGAAATCCAGTGCATCATCAAAACAGAAGTATGATGTTCTTAATAGTTCTTGATTGTTCTTAATCGCGTTGTTTAAATGGTCCTTATAATTTGCATAAAATGATGTTTTTTGAAGTATAATAGAGTTATTTCGCTATCAAATACTAATATACAATGTCTCGTAAACAAAATATAGATCCCACTAAAATCAGAACATGTATGTTAAGGATGATAAAAAAAATTATATCAAGAGATTGAATGGTATTCTTGACATCCACTCCAAAGATGCTGTCTATTCTTTTCAGGAAGATAAGGTCTATTGTTCGATACACAAAGTATCTCTGATAGAAGTAAAGAAATATATATCTCACAAAAACTATTATAAGGCTTGCAAATACAAAAATTAATCAAAAGACTTAAATTTTATGCTTTTTGATTCCATCATGAATTATGTAATATATATATATATATATATATATATATATATATATATATATATATATATATATATATATATATATATATATATATATATATATATATATATATATACAAGAAATTATTATAAAATTACGCATAATGAAAATGATTCGCCGTACGTATGCCACATCGTAAGTTTCAATACGATGCATTTTTAATGTATCTTACCAATATAGTTAACTATAGAGATATTTCAACCCGTCAATTTGCTATGAGTTTTGCACAAGTTTTGACAGTTTAATTTTTTGAATGCAAATTCATTAAGCATATTCTCTGAATTCGTAAACCGCTCAGAAGCGCGAAAATAATCTGCGCCTCGAACGTCATTAATTTAAATAACACTGAAATTTTGAAAGCGCTCTACATATGAGTTTAACTTCCAAACGACATTTATATTTGATTAACTTTGCATTACTGTATTCAGCCTAAGCATAAACATTAACATAAATATTAAAAAAATAATATATACTAAAAGTGTATTAAAGTGTGCTTTTACATAGTAATTTCATACGTGATATAATATACATATAGCTGTCTTTGGCTTTTTAATTTATAAGAAAACTTTTGAGGAACGGGCTACGGAAAGAATGCTAAAAAGAGTATGTTTTTCTCTGTAGGTTAATTAGTTGAATAAAATTTGCAGTAGAATTTCCTCAGAGAAATTCGAATGAAAGAAGCAGTAGTGGTAACTAATTGAAGTTTTTACCCGTACTCCCATACCTAAACCATGGAAATATTCCCTAGAAAATTGTTAAAATCTAACAATGTAACATTACTAGTAAATTCTAATAATGTAGCACCGCAAATGTAAGTACTATTGTTACATTTTTAAAAACATATCGTAACACTAGTTATATAAATGGAATAATGTAGCACATATTTCTTTAACACCGAAATGTTAAAATATTGCCGTAGAAAAAACACTGTTCTACATTACTCTACTATTAAACTCTATTAATGCAACACTTTATGACTTACAAAGCTTAATAGTATACAAATTACCTTTTTTTTGCAATTCAGATTTATCTGATTGATTTAAGTACATCAGAAAATGTATTTTCATGCGTTTTGTTTTGGTTTAGTTATATAGCTGCTGCAGGCGTTCGATATGTAACCGCATATCTATTTGCAAATTGATATGTTTGCATATCAATTTATAAGAGGAAAACTGATCTGTCAGAAAGTAACTCATACTTTTATACTATTTCATATATTTCTAGCAAACGCATTAATATATTGTTTTCTATAGAGTTTGCAGATGGTGTTACAATATAAGAGGACACCATCAATAAGCGATAAAACTGTTGCCCTAGTAGTTCAATATGTACCAATCTTTTAAAAGATTTCGCCGGAATAACAATTCATAAAATACCACATTTTTACTTTCCCTGCAATACATGGTAATGTATAGGGAAAGTATTGGAATCATGTCGAAAATCGCAACTGGAGTTTTCGACGGATCTACACGCTTTAAGACCTCTAGAATACGAAAAAACCATTTTAGGGTGACGTCTATGTGTGTGTCTGTCAGTCTGTGTGTCTGTGCAGATTTTGTATCCATTCTAACTAAAAAACTAATGGACCGAATTTCACAAAATTTGGTACGTAAGTCACTTGTGAGCGAGTCTGGTGCTGATTAGTTTTGGGTACGATTCATGATAAAAGAGCCCGCCTATTTTTGCGAAATGGCCCGCAAAAGCTTGTATCCACTCTAACTAAAAAACTAATGGACCGAATTTCACAAAATTCGGCAGATGAATCATTTGTGGGTCACCCTGGTGCTTATTAGATTTTGGTATGATTCGGAAAAAAATAACCTGCCTTTTTTTGCAAAATGGCCCGCAAAAATCGTACAAATCTAAAGTAAAGAACTACGTATGCTCAAATATATCCATTAAATACTTGTTTAATACGTAATTTTTGGCGAAGAAAAGAATAAGACCAACCCCGTTACATTAGGACTAGCCGTTCTCGAGATATTTTAGTTTTTCGTATTTTCTCTACGCCACCTTTGAAAATAAGTCCGGTTACCGAATGAGAACGAAAATTGAATAAAAAGTGAAATGAATTTAATTAAAATAAAGAGAACTTGCATATAAGTCTGCAGGGGAAGTCATGTGCTGCCCACATCAGATTTTTTATAATATCCCAAGGTCCATCTTGCAAATACACATTCTAATGAGAAATATATATCCTGAAATAAAAATTATGAAACTGCTGAGAAATTTGAATTTATGTTTGCTGAGTAAGGCCTATAATTTTCATTTAATCATGTCGAATCAATTGTGTTGATTGGTGTAAAACGAGTACCATAAATTGATTTATCAATTTAAGTAATAAAACAAAGCTTTGCACAATTTTGACACACATTAAACAATTGAATAGATTGAATACAAATTTTCATTATTGCATAAATCATGTTACAATAATAATGATATAATGATAATAATTATAATAATACACCTATGTAAACTTTGGAAAAGAACTCATGAGCTCAGAAATAACATATTGCACGCAATTTAAAAGTTTTGCCCGTTTTGCTTTATTTTATCGTGTATTTACATTTACAGAAAATAACAGGTGTTGCACAAATTACGCGAATTAAATAAGATACAAACTTCTTATTGAATTCGCGTTGGATTTCGAAAATTGAAGGACTCTTTAAAAATGCCTATTTATATAGTTGTGATATTACTACTATGTCGAATAATATATTGCCCATTTTTCAAGGAACCTATAGTAACGGAAATGAATCCTCTTGTGATGTCAAGCTGTTGGAACTTCTAAAGAATCGCAATTTAAGTGAACCCAATTTGAAAATTCATAGAATATTATAAAATGGAGTAATTAAAAAATATTAGAATGTCAAGATAAATGTATACATATTTCGTTGTTGAATTTTGATTTTTTATTTAAGTATGAAGGAGTTGTATTTCGGAATTGGAAAAAAATATTGTTGAAACGACCACTCTTCGATCATTGCGATGGAAACAGTCACGATGGAAAGAGTGTGATAGTATTTTCAATGGTTAAAGGAGCAAATTTGGATGAAAGCCGCTTGAAATTCCAAATGAATATAATGAATCAACAAGAAAGATCAATCGTGCGTGAAGCATCGACAATGAAACAATTTTCAACTCCAATGCAATTTAATTTAAATATCCCTAAAATGCGATACATACAGTGGTGATACATTTAAAATTATCACAATACTACAATAATTTATTATATTTGAAAACTTTATCAGAAACAAATGAATTTTAATAAAATAACGTCATCGAAAAATAAATCGCCTTACTCCCAATATAAAAGCAGTGAATATTTCATTCATAAAAAAAAATTTCTGTCCTTTCCTTCAGCGGCGATATTTTTAAAATTATCACAAAACTACAATAAATTATTTTACTTAAAAACTTAAAACCATGGAGGTAAAATTACTTATCAATTCCATGCTAAAAACTTCATCGGAAAATGCAATATTATAGAATCGTCTGCTTCTCTATTCACAATCAATGACTGTTTTATTCATATCAGCTATATTGCAGACTCCAGAGCTAAATAAATTTGAGTTAAAGAAATTTGGCAATTCTTACATAAATCATCTTACAGCTGGATGTGTTTACATTCTCCATAATTGAGAATTAGACTTCGATGTAGAATAAATCGAAGGTTGATGATCATTTGAACTAAAAAAATATTGTAATTGCGTTTGCGTAGTAAATATATACACATAAAAATATGTTTTAAGACGGATGCAACACTAAATATAAATTAAAAATAATTTTAAAAATCACAATTTGGACGCAAAATGGATGACATATTTAATTTGGAGTGGATCACGTGATCTCTTCATTTAATATGGTGCAAATATTATTTTAATTTTTATTTACAAAACAAACCGAGCATATTTTGCTGAAATTTTCCATATATTTTATGGAATAACTTGAGTATTTCCTAAAATTTTCGAACCAAATTTTGAATTTTAAATTCGCTTAAAATTGTTTGAATAAATATATCCCATTCGGTTCAATTTACTTCATCTTTCCCATATGTCCCACAGACCGCCTCAACAACATTCTAAAATTTCATTCTCAGTCATTTTCACAGCAGTTATCGTGCGAACGGACCGACGGACAAACAGAATGAAAAACACTTTTTAACTATGAACACACAGTCATGAACGCTTTTTAACTATGTTGTAAAATGCTTACTGAAATTTTCTAATACTTATTTAGGAGATCAAAATACAAACAGAAATGTATTTTCTTCTAAAATGTTAGATTATCCCAGTTTGTTCCAAGAATCAGAAAGGCAAAATTTTCAGGTTTCTTTGGATTGGATAAAATCGTAAAAACACAAAGTTTTATATTCTTTTTAATATAATAAAACAATGTACAAATCATTTTCTAATTGAGCCATTTACAGAAATATTAATATTCTCGGATATATTTTAATATCTTAAGGAAAATATGATTTCTTAGAATGACTATTTATTTAAGCAAGTACATAGTTTGTTTAGATTTCGGGGTTAAAAAGAACTGTAGAATGTCGATTCATATCCAAATACTTTATTTATCCATTATGTGCTGAAATCGACAGTAATGAATGATGAATCGACAGTAAAGAAATATGTGATCACACCCGATCGAATGAAAAGTGATTTCATCCCATTTAGTGTTGAAATGTAGAAATAAAGTTCACGAATTAATCTTAAGTTTCTGTAAAATTGTATCTGCTGAATTTTTTCCTCGCAATTTTGTATAAATACTTTACTGTGTAATGGATATGCTTTAGTCCTATGTAATCGAATTTGCATTTTGTCAGGATAGATGTGTGTTTTTCAAATCTTTGTTATTTTCATCTGCAGTTACTTGAATGCAACATGATTTGGGCAAGTTTTAAAAGTAAGCCTGTCACAGGTACTATGGTTGCTGCTAAGCAACTCGATCTAAAAAAATTTAGGTCAAGAACAAAATATCACATCGCCCATAAAGCAATGAGGTTCTGTACTGGTCAAGTACTAAAATATTTAAAATGGCCCCCATGTAGTCGATAAGATGAGAAGATGAGAGGGAGTAGCCAGGAAGATCTATCTCCTCGACCACACATTCTAAAGCATAAATTACTACTAGGTATAAATTCTTCTTTGTATTCCTAGGAATTTTGACAGATTTGATAGCAATTTTTCTAATTTATACTAATAGTATGTTGAATCATAGGGATCCCATTACAGTTCTTCCGAACCAGGCACATATATAAATACAAAATATCTTTCTTCATTATGTTTTTTATGAACATATGGAAATCGGCTTTAACATCAGCGATATGCTTAATAAAATCAGTGCAAAAATAAATAATTTGATAGTGCCCTCTTTTGAAGTGACATTCTTAAATAAGTCAATATATTAAATATATAAACTATATACATTATTTTCATACCCCCATTGCATATTCTCAATATATGATCAAAATCATGTAAAATTATTCGTATATTTTACTACCTTTTACTATTAAATATTTCTAATACTACTATTTAAAATTTATATGTTTCATGATTTCTTTAACAAAAGACGTAAATTTATATGCATTGAAATGATATTGTTTCCACCCCTTCTTTTGCATAACTGTCATGTAAACCATTTAGGATTATTTATTTATTTTAAGGTAGTGTATAAATATTTGTGATTTATCACCATATCTATAATATACAATATCTACTACAACGATATTTTTGTACCACCATAACTTTGTGCCAAACCTATATTTATGATATACTTATTTGCGTATGAAATCGAATATTGAAATTAATTTACGTTATTAATTCAGAATCTAGTACTCAAAATATATTCGAAAAAATATATATACATTTAATATTTCAAATTGTAATTAAATTAAAAAAATTATTTAAAACTTTTGCAAGTCAAATCTTCAATCTGGAAATTTAGAAGTACTTTTTATGAATTAATAAAGTGCAGAATCAAAATATAAAATGATTTTGAAATACTTATTTGATTGTTATATTTTTCTTTTCTTTTTTTCCATGCTCTTACATTTACTATCCCTTGCAATTTTAATAGATTTATTTTGATTTTTAAATATATATTTTCATTTAAAATCCAAATTAGCGTAAAAAAGTCAAATGATCTAGATCAACATAATTACAGAAATGGTAAAATATTTAATTTAATGATTAGCATTAGGAAGTGATAAAAAAGTTTAATAAAAAAGTGGAAACCATTTAATTGAGTTATTCAAATGGAATTGTAATAAGTTGAACTTAAAACATTTTTGTCTATTTATAATGCATTGAAATATATATTACTTGTAATATTTTGAAATTATGATTTTTTGTACCAAATATGTAAATGCAAGTATTTATGTTAGAAGTATAATAACTGCTTAATTTTCCTTTTAAATCAGATTATTATACAATTAATTAATATAACTTTTAAGAGTAAATGTTAAGTTTATTTTTATGATTCTATTATAAATTGAAAATAATGATTAAACTAATTTGCAATAAAGTGATATTATTTTAAAATACATGAAGAATAATATTTTTATAAACATATATTTTTATCCGTCATCTTCAGATTGCGTTTGTTATATCTGTCCACATTATATATTAGTCACTATAAATATCTCTCACTATAAATATTAGTGAGACAGCAGTTCATTAGATAAAATTTACGTAGGAATCCGAACCGTAGTTGGGTTATGTGCCCATTATAAATGCGCCCAAACAAAGTGCAACGTAAATGTGTTCATTATAATTGAGCGTAGGCAAAGTGCAACATAAATGTCTTCATTGTAACTGGTCCCAAGCAAAATGCAACTTAAATGTGTTTATTTTAATTTTATTTAAGCAACGTGTAACGTACCTGCATACATTATAATTGCACCCCAGCAGCGTGCAACGTAAATGTGTTCATTATAATTGCCCCCCCCCCCCAATCAACATGAAACGTAAATGTGTTTATTATAATTGCACCCAAGCAGCGTTTAAGTTATATGTGTTCATTATAATTGCTCTCAAGGAATTTGCAACGTAACCTTGCAGGTTGGATTAAAAAATATATCATTGAGTTTCGAAATGCCATGCTTTAATACACGGTATAGGATATAAAATAATTGAAAACTGGAGTGGTCGCTTTGATCTGAAAATATAGACGGCTGTGAAACCTGAAATATGGTAAGTTGGGATTCGCAATAAATATACGACAAAAGGTACATTCATTGAATTGAACACTGAATGGTCATAGATTCATGGTTCGAATCCTAAATGAGACATGACTAATTTACAAAATCACATTTATAAGTACTTTTAAAGTTTTATTTCATTTCTTTCTATATTCAGAATCATATTTCAAATAAATAATCAAAAGGTTTGTTTCAATTAGGTTATTTTAAACGAGTTTCTAAGAAAAAGTTGTATGCTGATAGATTTAACTCATATTATAGTTGTGATATTCATATAATATTTTGTAAATACTTACTTATTCTAAATGATATGTTGAAGAATTTATTGTATTAAGAATTTCAGTATTTTAAGGACGATATTGGATTTCTACTTTATAATAAATTTCGTCTTTTAGTATGCCTTTAATTTTACATAAAACCATTTTAATGGTGGAAATTTGAAATCTTTCCAAGATGAGATATTTTAAATAGTCATAAATATTTAATCCATTGGTCCTAAATGAATATAAATTTCATGGATAAAATTCAATTAATTCGCTTACAATATTGAAAATAATTGCATTTGTACTTTTGAAGTATGTAACAAATTCGAATTTAAATATGAAATTCTGAACAAATAATTTACTTTAAATTATCCTACGAAATCGCATGCTGTGAAATTACTCTTTTCTTGTCTTCAAAAATTACAACTTTTCCTTTTTGAATATTCGCATACATTGTTAAGATTTATAGCGATAATTAAATAGTAGTTAAAAGAATTCTTAGAAACTCATTAGTAAAGAACGGTTTTCTTTAATGTGCACATAACATGTAAAGTCAAAAATAATCGTTTTCTTCTAAATGGAAGCAAGTTATATTTAAAATCTAGCTAAAATATGAAAATATTTCTTATTTATAAATAAAACCTTTTCCAAATGAAATCACTAGAAAAAGCTGATAAATTATTTTGTCTATAATGTGATTAAATTGAAGTTATTTGGAATAATCATTTCCTACTTGTAGAAATATATCGTAATAATTATATTATATATGTAAATTGAAGTGGAGCTTATGAATACACTGATTTAGGGAGCAATGTATGGAAAATAAATTATATATATTATGTCTTAATATTTTCTTTAATGATAATTTTCATCTAAGTTTTCTCTAATTATTCAAAATTAAGTTATATTTAAAAAAAATATGTTACACAAACAACGTAATTTTTCTGTAAAAAGGAAGAATATTTATCTGGTAAAAACTATACAAATAATTTAAATATTAAAAATATTTTTAAGAATTAAAATATTTCAAATTATAAATTAAACTACTCAAATTTGCTATATTTTAATTAAATATAAGTTACATTATTTTAAATTAAATGCATAAGGAAACTGTGGCATAAATCTTTCGTTTTGCTATCGAAAATAAGACGGATATTATTTCAAATATAATTTATTTTAATTACATTCATTAAACTTTTCAAAAAGTATTTTTTACCGTTAGTGTGTTTCAGTAATCTTATACTTAACTAGTTAAATCAAAATATGTTTGCTTAAATATTTGCAGCAAACTTAAAAATAAATGCATTGTAAAGGAGCATTAAAAAAAAATGAACGTTAAGTAGTCAGGCGACGAAATACGCATTTCAATTTCGAATTCTGAATATCGTGCATGGCAAAACTAAATTACTATAATTATTTTTTCATATTTCATTTGATTTTTAATTCAAGAAAATTCCCTACGTTTGTGAGACCAGTAGGCGTCATATGTAGTTTTTGATGTTTACTACAAAACAAAGCGCAGAAATCTATTCACTGTTTTATGACAGTTTTGGCCCGGAAAGTTGTGACCCCTATAAACACAAGTCATACAAATTGAAGGTGTGGTTGGGGCAAAATATCTCAGGGCCAAGACTTAAATAAAGCTTAAATGGAAACTGAGAGAGCCAAAAATGCAAAGATACGACATCGAACTGAGGAGCATCCAATAAGAGCAAGGAGGGGTAAATGAACCCCAGGCCAAATGATGAGGCTGCCATGACGAAAGTCAGCTAATATAATTGAATAAATCATCAGGAACTGAAGACAGAGACTCGTGTTTTTAAGCAGTGATGTATTCATTTTTTAAATCAGAGTTTTTAAACTGTGAGTTATTCATTTTTGTATTGAGAATGTTATAGAAAAGACGAATGTAAGGTCCAAATGTCAGAAAAAGAATCGGAAGAAGGTGACATGCTGAGCTACAGACCCGAAATATAGAGGTGTGTGCCAGCCTTCATGTATGCTAGGTCAATTTTTGATCTTTGGAGTACGATCCAAAAGACCTGATCTCACACGGTGCTTTTCTCCTCCTTAAACGTTTGCTGTTGTTGTTGAGACCCAGACCGTCCGACCTACCAGAAAGGTGTAAGGTAACTGTTTGGACGGGCGGGAAGTGCCACACAATTTAGACCAGAAGCCAGTAGGGGAGGCTTCCACAGGGACCGTACACTCCTTCCCCTACCACCAACCTCTCGGAAGGACTTACGGACCTACATATTTAACGTGATCTTACTCCGCAGGAACACGGCGGCAGTTGTGGCAGCGTACAAATCCAGCGCGCAAACCACCGGGTTACTGCGCCCGAAATGTGCCAACAGCACTCGGTGTTCCCAGGTGGTCACCCACCCAAGTACTAACCGCGCTGAATGATGCCCGGCTTCGGTGATCTAACAGGAACGGGTGTTTTCAGCACGGCACGGCCGCTGGCTCTCCTTAAACGTTTGTTAATAAATTCGTGTAATTTTAATCATAATAATATAGATGTGTGAATAAATGATAAACCATTTTAATAATTGATAATTTAATTATATATTTTAATGATTAATAATTATATAATTTATTTTAATAAATGATACTTATATTGAAATGAAGATTTTAAAGCGTAGTGTTTTGATTTATAGATTATGTTAAGGAACTCGTGCAAAGAAGTAATGGTAGGTTTTTCGGTCATGATGGCGATGTACTAATATCACGATTCAATTCAACTTTAATTAAGATTAATAATTTAATCCGCAAAACTTATATAAAAAGTAAACTTAATTAATTGTTTTTTCAACATATTATCCACAAAGTATAAGTTAAGGAATTAATTAAAATAATTTGAGTGTGTAGTATAATAAATGCGTTGCTTTATCACTGTGGAAAGTTTTCTGAACCTCTGGATGCAATTAAGGCCTCTAGAATGGTGCTTTAAAAACGTATCCTAAGACCAACACGTAAATCCCTATAGTAAACACATATGCTAGATATTTTTTTATCATAATCAGGCGTTATTTCAAATATTTATTTACTGCTTAAGAATAGCTAGGGAATACTTTTTGTTCTAAATATGGGGTTTGGGGGTAAGATGATGCTCATATAATCATAATATTATGATGTTGGTCGAGGAGTTTAAAAATGCAAGTTAATACATATTACCATTTCATTAATTTATTAGTTTTACTAATACTATAAAACTTAGAAGAAAAAACTAATATATATATATATATTATATTTTCTTGGAGTACACTTAGATATCGACCCACGCACTTATTTGGGTACGCTTCCCCACTTTGGGAGACTATAGCTCAAGAACATCACAAACAGGTTTGGACGAGGGAAGTATACAAATGGAAATAATTAAATGTTATTATTTTGTAATGTTATTATATTGTAAAATGTTATTATAATATATGTAATTAAATTATATTATACTATGACAAGCATGAAGAAAAAAAATAAAAATATTTCCGTTATCTGATTGCAGAGAACAACTATCTTCTTCTGACAATATTTTATATACTTAAAAGAAAAAGTCACATTTAAAAAGTATGGAGCCAATTCTTTAAAATGCTATCTGTATTACCGGACATAAATTGCTAAGCCATATATTACTTAACAGCAAATTCAATAGTTTATTTGGTTAATATTTATATATTGCTACAAATATGAAGAGATCCTACAAATATTCTTTTATAGCTCAACGCTTATTTTTTTACATATATATTTCATTACATAAATGTAAGAACCTGGATATAAATATGTCTCTTATTTTTTACATGTTAGCATCATTTACATAACAGTGCCTTACCTGAATGTGTTTACTTAATTTAAAGGAAATGTTTTGGAGTAAGAATAAATTTAACAAATCATACTGCAACGATAGTGTAATTTTACTTAGTTTCTCCTACTTTCAGCAAAAATGCTTGCAATTCAAACTTGTTCCCTGTTGTACCATTTGAGAAAAGTAAGACATAAATATAAACACTGGAGCACTTTGTGCATTTTCAAAAGCATTATTTACTTTAAACAGTGTTCACTGTACAGAATATTACGACGCAATAAATGAAAAGGAAATAAAAATATAAGTTCTAGGACAAAAAGCAAATTATTAGCATCATAAGGAGCACTAGCAAAAGATGGGAGAAAAATTAAGAAGATTTGTAAGATAATAGGGTTTCTTCATTGAAATGATGGTGTGAAGTATTCATCAGTTTAATAATTCAACAAACACAGACAAAATATTGACATATTGACATTAATGAGCAACGATGTAGGATGAAAATCAAATTTATAATATAATTATAAAAAATTTACTTATTTTCAAATAACTCTTGAGTATTTCCATATCTAGTGGAGAGACGCCGCACCTCACGGTTTCCTGGCCAGTGAGTCAAAAAAGGAAAATCACAATAAAAACACTCTACACGAAATCTATGTTTCGCTCAAACAAGGAATCCGCTGGCATTTCTGGAGTTTTAGCTATAGTTTACATTCTGTGGTAAACGATAAAATATTTCATGATAAATTCTACAACTCATCTTAGATATGTGCCGATTTCAGGTGAAAACTGACACAGGAACGCAACACTTTTATCAAACACATTTGAAACACTAAGAGGCACACAGTTATTGTTTACTGCATTAACATCCCTGAATTACCCTATACTTAAAATATAGTTTTTTATAACAACAATAAAGAGTATAACAATAATTTTGCCATCAGGCAAAATTATTGCTATAATATTATTATAGGAAGTTAGAGTATAAATGCCTGTTTCTATTCTGTAACATTTTTGATATTGAAAAATTACTTTTTTAAATAGTCTTTAAAAACAATTTTTAAATTATTTAAATACGTCTCTTATATCTCTACCAATTCCACATAATTTTATAATAAGATACAATACTTTGTTAATATATTGTCCGAAATGATATTTTAACTCAGAATTATAATAAAAATACTTAGCTGCTTTGAATTGGCATAAGCTATTCTTGACAAATAAAGATAAAAAAAAGGGGAATGCATATATGCATGGAAATCCTTCTTGAGCATCCAGGACCAAAAAGGACGCAATGGCAGATGTTTTTGAAGGTTTTGTAAGTAATAGATTCACTTTAATTCGTATTTTAGTCCAAACAGTATTTACTGAGAATAGTAAACAGAAATGTGTCGTATTGCAGTACGTAATTTACAGTTTTTGTAATAAATTAACATTATTGTGTATTAATATTTGTATGATAGTAAATATGTTCTTAACAACAGTTTTAAATTGTGTATAATTTCAATTTTAAATGTTAATAAATGTTAAATAAAATGTTTCATTTCAATGTCAATTGAGTTCAATTCCCAAGTTGAATTTGGTTATATTGAAACGTTATTGATTTTTAAATTACATTTGATTAAATTTGATTTTTAATTACAGATTGCAAATGATTCTGTATTAAACTGCAAGTGGGTAAAATCATGATGTAATTGAGATTAAAGTAATGGTGTCAGTTGTTGTTGTTGAAACCCAGACCGTCCGACCTACCAGAAAGGTGCTAATGGTGTCAGTGAATATTTTAAAAACAGAGCGCTATGTAAACGAAAAATTTGTTCATCTGATCATCCGAAATAGATTGTTCTATATAATGCCTTGTAATAGGGCAGAATTCGCGTTACTTTAATTTTTATGCAGTTGAAACTATGTTGAAACTATGAATCAGGGGTTAGATTGGACAATCAAGTGAACACTTCTAAACTTATTATGAACTTTCAAAATCATTAAACAGAGCACATATAAGGGTAATATATGTAGAATCATACCACTATAATTGGCTGTCTAATCATAACTGAACTAGTATTACTATTATAATATCATTCTATATCTGAAGTTGACCTTACATCTGTTATTGATTTCAAAAGTTAAACAATAATTTTATTGCATGTATAAAGAATGTACATAAGCGGAATATTATGAAAAACGTATCCTCCAGAGTCTATCAATTCCAATAGCTTATATGTTAAATTTTTAAATTCAATGATTTCCCAATATTCAAGTATTATAATTTTAAACAAATAGTGTTCAACAATAGTGTTTTTCAGTTGATAAATGTTATGAAGTCTATCATGGAATGATTTGGGTAAAAGGAGTTTGACCTTTTCGGGAAAGACATTATAATGCTGCCTTAAAACTATCATATAGTAATTGACTGAGGTTAAATAAAATATGTTGACTAAATAAGGCTTTCAATTAACTGTCATTGTTCACGTAGCTTATTCAATAGTTAAGAATATTAAATTAAATTATTTCGTTCAAAATGTGGTGGATATTTAAAGAAGACATTAAATTTTCTGTGAACTTCAACACTCAGTAGAGCAATAAGAATTAAAAAAAAATTACTCCCCTTCTAAATTTCTTCTTAAATTATGAAAGATTAATTTTATAATTTGAATAGTCATTCCTAGAGGTCTTCGGTATATTTATGTCGAAACTAACTCCAAAAGAAATTTACATTTTATTGATAATTTTGTGATTTATTATAGTTTTCAGAGGAAGATGATAAGGAGGAGATTGATACACTCTCCTTTTAAACACGTCTCTGATTTGTTACAGATACAAGTCGATCTTAAGATAAATTGCATATCAGAAGTGGACTTTTCGGTTAAAAGATTGGGTATAAAACTGTATAAAAAAAGAAATGCACCATATGAAATCTGATACTATGTTACCAATATTTGAAGTAGTATTTATATTTGATTCCATTCTCATAAAATGCCAGAATCTTTAGTCAAAATTTTAATCGTATATTTAAGTAATATACGTTGCGTTATACCACTTATTTCAGGTTGAAATTTAAATCGCACTGACTTCCTAATAGATAATAGCGACTTCTCTGAATCATCAATGCACCGTATGACGTAATCGCTCTTCTATTAAAAAGTATAACATACTTCAAATAATTTATATAAATAGCTGCTTCAAATTATATAAAAGTAATTTATTGTGGTCAGGCATTTGGACATATCCCCAAACGTATCACTAAAATGCTGTGAATGAAAATAGAAAGCAATCGAAGTGCAATATTTAATTACAATTCATTAATGCGGTTTCCATTTATCAGCCAAAACGTCAACTGCTTCAACTGAATGGAAAATCTCGTTTAGCTAATTAATATTTTCTCATAATTGATTCTTGCAGCTTTCAAAATTTGCTTCCTTTCAAAATCAAGTTACTGTGTGAATTAATTGTGGACGATACTTTTATTAAAATAAATAATCAAAACGAACTTAAAAAACAGTCTCAGATGTGCATTAAAAGTATATCCATTAAAATCCTTGCATACTACTATTTTGAGAAATTATTGTTCTCTCAAAAATTTAGGTAAGAAACTTTGATTATAGAAGCATGTTTTAAGATCGCTTAATTACATTTTTTTCGAAAATGTGTCCACCTGATGTGCATTTTATAAATTTTATGTTCCTGATACAATACGGATAACGAATCTGTACATTGTTACACTCAGATTAATGACACTTTGACTATTCAGTTTCTAGGTCAGCTTTCCTTAATTATACAGAAGTAGATTGTACCCTAACCTTCAAATTTTAGATCGGTGTAACTTTATTCAAGTACGCCTGTTGGAGAGATCGGGTACCACTTGATTAGGGTTCCGGGCCCCAGAAAAGACCGGAACCCCAACATATTTTTGTGGGAGGAAAGGCATTAAATTTCACAAAAATAGGAAAATCAAATAAAGAGAAGTCCAAGATGAGTTTATATGGATATAATGCTTAAATGTATCGCCATGAGTCATGACTACATGGACTGTTATTACAGCATTTTATATCCTGTATAATGTACTGTGATTCGTGAATTAATATAGATTCAAGACCTCATGGGATTCGTCTGAAAGCATTATCAAGGTCTTTTAAAGACATTGGTGATACATTGTATTTAATATATAAGGTTAATTTGTCTTAGTGCCATTGTAAATATTTTATGACTGAGACGGAATAGAAAACTTGGATCTCTACTGGGCTAGGCAATGATCTATTAGAATGGATAGTATATCTCCAATACTATTTGTAGAATCGACATTTAGTATGTATGTAAAATATGATGTGGACATGATAATGCAAGAACGACTATCTGAAGCGCTTCTAATCCTTATTTTGAAATGTATTATATTAGAAAATGAAAAAAAAAAAATGCATGATTATAATGCGGATAATCCACAATTTTGAATTTTCATTAAATTTTTTTATGAGGTCAATATTATTATCCTTGCAATAAAGAAAGTGGAACATTCAATACAGGAATTATATTCGCTATGCATTAGGATGCACGTAAATAGCATGTAATAGTATGTTATAGTATGTAAATAGTATGTAATAGTACAACAGAAAATTGATGTATCAAATGAATGGATTTCGTTGACTTGTTGTCGAATTGTATATTTTCTTAAAGAATTAAATATTTGCATAGGACCAACATACAAATGCCAACTCTAATTTTTTTGCAAGTACACTACATTTTTCCCAACAGATTTCTATGCACCCGAGTTATATGAAATTTGATAAGCTATTGTTAATTAGAAACAGGAAAAATCTACTAACGTTAGTTAGAAATAGATATGCGAATTCTCCAATTCGTCTAATTGTATATAAAGTCTATCAAAACCTTATGATTCATAGAAAAGTAAGATTTTACTCACATCGGAATATTTATGACCATGCCAATGTTTTCCAATCTGAAAATTTTGACATCCATGATTCATAAAGAACATTAATCTGAAAAAATCCTTGGACCGAAAATTTTTTTCGCTTTTCCTCATGGAATAACCGTTTATGTAAACTTGATATATGTTGTTATTTTCCGAACCTCTGTGGCGACATATTCAGTCATACCACGAAATCCTCTTCTTGCATTTAAAAGGCATTAAATTGCACGATTCTACAATGATCAAGTTTATGATCACAGAACGAACCTAAACGTTCATTCCAAAAGTTAATTTCGTGATTCCATTACAGATATCAGCATTCATGTAGCATTTATGAACTGATTATGGATTATTCACAAGGAAATACAAGATACCTGCAACAACAGCAATGACATTTGCTATATAACATGTTCTTTTCTTTCTAACATGTTTTGTGTGTGCAAAATGTATTAAAGATGTTCATAATTTGAAAATTTTAGGAAAAATACTGTTACATCAAATATCCGCTAACAGACACCAGAGTGTTTATTTTTTCTGTTAGGGAATTCAAGAAAGCAGCTGCAGACCAGAATTCTAGATGAAGTATTTTTGTTTGATTTTTTAAGATGAATATAATTACATTTGGTACAATATAAGTAGAAATGTTGGTTTTGACATCCTCCTGGAGATACTGCATTATATTACTGTTTGTAGTTCGGAATATCACATTGCTCACTATATTGTTCACCGTATTGTTCAGTATACGCAATGTATTACTGTGCATATTGTGCAATGAATCAACTCATTATATTTCGCCATTTGTGAGGTATTTAATATAATTTTAACTCTGGAAAACAGTCGGCCACAACCGATTTCTAGCCACTTGAATTGCACTAAAACGTGCTACCTTGGCGGTAAAATTAAGGAGTTAAATCTCCATATTAAGAAAACGCCAATACCGTTTCTGACAATATTTTTTGTGGCTTTGGGATAACATAACTAGTCCTACATAGTATAAATTTCTTTGATAAAAGATCGAAAATATTTATTTAAATTGTCACTTTTTTAAAATTAAATTATTAGCGCAATGCACAGTGGAACTGAATCAATAAATAATATTTCTACGTATTCACAAATATTTTACCTTTTAATTTTTTTTATCTCTATACATTCTGTGCTCTGTCCTACAACTATGAAAAAAAACTGGTGAATTATAATCACAATTTTTGATCCTTTAATTTAAAAATAAACAAAAATAACTTATACTAAATACTCCATTTTGTTGTGTCAACTAACAATAGCATGTATCATAAATTTTTCAATCAACGAAATCCCCAAATCATTATGTTATTTTCAACAGATTTATTCATAGGAGTTTTTTTATCTCGTACTTTCTAACTCCATATGTTCTACATGTCAAACGCTCGAACCTTGTAAAAAAATGTTTAATTGACTTACATATATTTGTCATATGGAATGTTGCATACAATTTTCGCGCATGGACATTAAAATTCCATACATTACCCATATTTTATTAATGTATGGATCTATTATAACCCACCAAATCAATGTGCATTACCGAAAACTTGTTTCTTAAATAAATATGAAATCAGAAGTTTCCTCAATCAATCAAACGAGCAGAACTTCTAATGAACTTCACTCTTTGAAACAGCATTTAATAATTTGAAAATATGTAAAGTGTAAATACAGAGGTAAATAATATAATAAGTTTTCATAGAAAGTTTTAATTGGTGTTGGAGAATTCTGATTTTTATGTTACCCATTTCTTAATGGGGAAACCTGTTATGATACATCTTTGAAATGTTTATGTAGTTGTCTTAGGAAGTTTAATTTTGTTGCTGGTTAATTGAGATTTGTGTTTCATATTTAGTAACGGATGTTCCTGTAATTATAATAGTTTCATATTTGAATGTTACTGTCTCTGTTTAATTATTTCTTTTTTGGGTTATATTTTTTTAGATTTATGGAGATGTTTTTTTGTTTTATTATAGTATGTTATTTTTGCTTATTTGATTTTGTTTAGGCATACAAAATTTGTGAATTTAAAGTGTGTCAAATGCTTTCTAATATAAGGTGCATGTTCGGATCTGGCATCATTTTTATTTTATTTTTTGAGATGCTTAACTCTTTCTATGCATATCCTACTTTCGTCTTGTAAATGGATGATATGTGAAATTGTATGTTTTATGGAATATTTTCCCCACTGTAAATTTCGCAAGATGAAATAATTGTTCATCCGTCAGTGCATATTGCTAAATACCGTACGATGAGCTGAACGGCTTGTTTAAAGGAAAGAAAACACTGCTCGATTCCACTCCAAGGTGAATATTAGTAAAGTAATTGTAGGTGTAATCTTAAACATTGATATAATAGTATCTAGACAAAATATATATATAAACAGCAAAAAAAGTGCTTACATTTCATGAACTTGGGTTTGGATATTGAGTTGGATATTGGTTAGAGTCCTAAACCATGTGGGTTACACGAAGAAGCAAAATTATTCCTTTCAGGAAACGCAGTTATTTCTGTGCTTCAATTTTTAAGTAGAATGGGCTATACTTCATTATTCTTTTCTCCTTTGTACCAAGCGCATTGTTCTTATTATGATTAATATATAGATCCACTTATTAATATATAGATCCAATATATAGTTCCACTTATGATTAATATATAGATTTTATCAAGCAATCATGTAGATTTTTAATAAATACAAACTTACACATGTACACTTACAAGTAAATATAAAATTACTTTTTATATAACATTAACTTAAAATATGTTAAAATTAATGCACATTGATGTCTTAATTTTTCTTAATACGCATTTATATTTGGTGTATGATTTAGTTAAGCCAAATAAAAAAAAAGTTTGGTTTTGAATTGTTCTGCCATTCTATTGTTTCAATAAAATTTTTCCATTGAAATATATATTTCTATAGATGTGATATAGATAGAAAATAAACCGTGACTGATATGGATTCAGCATGACATATCGGAGGTAAGTTGAGAATTTACATAGGTTTTTAATGTTCTATACTTTTTTCATTCCCGTTTAAAAATGTCCGTGTCAAAACTCATATATGTATACGACTCAACATTCTCTATAATTATTTAATGCTTGTTTATCTGTGTTATTTCAAGTAAATTTAAAAGACCTTTAGCTGTATTGTTTGTGATATATCTCGTACAAATTTAGAACGAATGACTCATAATTTATATTACGATTAGTATTAACATATTATTGTAAAACGCTAATTTTTAGTGACAAATCGAAATATCGTATGCTAATGTGTTAACTCTCTATTGATGCTCTGGAATAATTTCATGTTTCCATATTATTGAAATAAAATATATAATCTACTGAGATAACATTATATTTCTATATAAAAAAAATAGTGTTTGAGTGACTGGGATCAACTTTTTAAATAAAACAAAGGATATAAAAATCCCCGTTATCTGCAATATTTTACGATATATTAAAACAGTTTTCAAATATGAAATTACCTTTATCTATCTCAGACAATTCCCCTGATGCTAGACAACATATTGAAAAAAAGTGAGTGCTTTGTCAAGCTATTTCAAGATTGTGAGTCGCCATTATCTACAGCGGTAATTGTTTTCTTAACATCCATCTTTAGCTATCAGAAAGAACAAAGGATATATAAAAAATTAACTGTAGACTTGCTTTACTATGGGGTTCTACATCCGGAAACCGTAGAAATTTCCTATTTGCTTCATAACAATAGAACATAAAGCTTACATGAAGAATTTTAATTATTCAGATTTAGTTTTTCTAATACACAGTACTACTTTCTTTTACTATCAACATGCAAAAAAATAAAAAATAAAAACACAGTATATTTTTTAAGTGTTGTATAACATGTTCCGTTATCTTTTTCTGATAGAAATATCACGAAGCTTCTGACAATGTTGACAAACGTTTGCTTTAGGAGCTGTTATAATGCTAATAGCTGGCTGACATAAATCGTAAATATATTGCAGTTCCTGGATAATCAATTCAGAAATTATATATAGCATTTTTGCTGACATTTTAGGATTTAAGTCTTTCTGTCATTTGCTATAAAATGAAACGCTTCGATATTAGGCATTTTTGCTGTTTTTTGTCACTTTTAGCAACAAATCTTCACTGACCGTTCTTCGTGACACTGATTATAGCAATTACTAGATTGACTTGTTGGCTGAATCGAAATGTTTTTCTTTTAGTTTAGACGATTGGTCTTACGCGAAAACTTTTGAAAAAGAAGGGGTTTCTGATTTTCCGATCTTCCTGAAGATGTATGTAACTGTTTTATGCACTTAACAAAATAATCTTCGGAAATATCCTGTAAATTGCTGAACTTCCCTCATATCATATTCACAAGTAGACATGGGCAAAAACATTTGAACGTCATATCTTAAATATAATCCACCAGCTGGAAAGACCAATTCTTTATTGCACATTTTATTATTCTTTTTATTGCTTTAGGAGCTGTTATAATAAAGCTAAAATAAGAGACTTTAGGATATGATCATTCCAAAATCAGGATGGGCCATTCGGTTTTCGGTTTGGAGCCACTAACTGCTGAAGCAGGGAATGTGATCATTGAAGACAAAATACCTTGAGACTCACCTAAAGGTTTATAAGGATTAGTTACACAGCTGTTAAAGGTGATGTGGTCATTATCATTCCGCTATATAGTTCCAAAATCATTTTACACAGCGGCGTTTCTAGATAAATGAATAGAATTTATACTAATGCAAAGATAAAAAAGAAATGTATGAAGAAGCCTTCGTGTGGTGTAAAATGAACTGTATACTTCTTTTCAACGAAAATATTAAGTATTTTAATTTTCTTTTACATACATACTTCGTATAGTCAAATGACTTTTCGGAAACCAGTTGCCCGGGAGGTCATAACCCCAATAAATTCAGTTCACATAAATCGCAGGTGTGGTTGGGACAAATAATATCCTTGGGGCCAAGGCCTAAACGGAGAAGAATTGTGGGCAACGACAAGAATTGTGGGAATAAAGTGGGCAACGAAGAAGCGTTTCTACATCGTCTTAATGAGCAACCAATAGAGATACGGAAGGCATATATGGACATCATGCGGAATGATTTGGCAACAAGGAGAGCAGTCAAGATATATTCAGTCAATTAAAATTTGAGAGGCTATGATTGTCCAAGAATCTGCGTTATAGTCAATTGGAGGCGATGACAATTCAAGAAGGGGGATTTTCTTGTCAGTTGGAGGCTAGGCATGCTCAAGTGTTGTATTCAGTAGAATTACGGTCCCGAATATCCAATGTTTCTTTTTATAAGCAATGACTGTCCTGTAGCGTAAATAATATTCAGGCAATGAATGTACAATAATGCGATCGAAAAAGCTGTCCTCAAAATGTCAAAAATGGAAACGACCAATATTCCAAGCAGGAAGAGGAATAGCACGACGAACAGAGGTATGTGCAAATCTGAATATATATTAGGTGGAATATATGATTTTGGAGAAATATTATAAAGCCTGGTCTCACACGTACATTTTCTCCTCCTTAAACTTTTAGTAAAATAAAGGTAAGTTTAATCTTATGTCAAGTCTTAATAATGTGCGTAAATAAATAAATAATGCTTATTTTAAAAATTAAAAATGTGGAATTATATGTGTAGTATTATAATTAGTGATTTATTTTAGGAAATCGGCTTTTTCTAGAAAATCTAAAAGGAGTAAAATTGACTTTAAATATTTGTGTTATTGTCTTCAATTTTTTCTTACGTGTTAAGACTTAAATAATCATCGGTCCTTATGTGTTATATTTTGAAAGATAACAAAAATTAATTCTAATGCAAAATTATATTTATATACAAAAAGAAAAACACTTGGTACATATTTGTTACCGTTACTTCCCTAATGTTTTAACATATTTTACATAACTATTTTATATATTTTATGGAAATATGCTGACAAAGTTAACAATTAAGTATTTTATTTATCTTTTACATACATATTTCGTACAACCAAAGGAATTGTCTGAAAGCTTTGAAGTAGCATCACAAAGTGAAAGTGAAAATCCTTTTAATAACAATTACTCATTTCGAAGTTTGATGCCAAATCTATAAGATTATTTACCTAAGCTCTTGGCATAGCCAATCCTGAGAAATAGAGATTTGAAAAAAATATTTTGAACAGAATATGTGAAAGAAACCAGACGATAAATTACTTACTGAATCCTCTTCCGTCTTCCAGAATTTGATGGCGATTCAGTTGCAGGTTTTTTCTAAGCTGCATCCAGAGACGATCTTTAGAAATACGTATTTTAATTAAAATTATAATTTCTGAGTTGTAAATTGAAACAGAAAAAGTGTAACACATCGTACTGAGCGCATTTTCGCTAACTCAATGCTGAATCCATATCAGTTATAATCTCAGTTTTGTCTATAGTAAACATATAGAGAAATATACTTTTCAAAGAGAAATATCGTAAAACAATTACTATAGTTAAATTTTTACCATTTATGAAAAATCTTTCATATAGTGAGAAATGATATTCATACTTCATTTTAACATAACTACACCAAGTATATTACTTCTATTTTGCAGACATATTTCGTACGGTCATAAGAATTTTTGAAAAACCTTGAAGTGGCATCTGCAAATTCGGAAAAAAATCCTTAGTTTACCATTTTTTTCCGCCCTAAAATGTTTATGCTGCATCCATATCTATATCTAAGTTCTATCTATAGGCAATTCTGTATGTTTTAAAGAACAATTTTGAACTGAATATGAAAAGAAACCCGAAGTGAAGACTAATACTGAATTAACCTTTAAAGGACAGTTTTGAACAGAATATGGAAAAGAAACCAGATGTGAAAATTAATACTGAATAATCCTAATTTCTTCGAAATTATATGGTGAATTAGTTGCCATCTAAGCTCAATCAAGAGACACTCTTGAGAAATAGATTTTTTAAATAAAACGCCAATTTTTGTACCGGAAATGGAAAAGAGAACCAGAAGGAGAAAATTTTACTGAAGTCCTTATCCTCCTCCGTATATTGACGCTAAATCTAAATCAGTTATAATATGAGCTTTATAGCAGATCTTTATAAATATATGTTTCAAGGAAGAAACAATTTGTAAAAGTAATTATATGGTAAAATTTAGTCACAAATGAAACTGTCTGATACTTAATCAATGTACTAGAAAATGTGAATATTTGGTATGTTTTACTGTTCTCTGGAGGTTAACGTTAAAATAACAGATTTTGGAATGTGTGCATTATAATACAACAATATATAACACAACTGTTTAACCCAACGGCGCTTTTAGCTAAAGAAATACAAACTATATTTAAAACATTTCTCGCCTATGCGAAGGTAAACAATACAGTTTAATTGCATTTTGCGTTGGGAAGTATATCGCCTAAAGAATGTTTGTCTTTTAGAGAAATTATTTTATTTATTTTCTTATGATAAGGCACATTCTGTGACAATCGATAACGGCAATGGAATTTTTTAATGGAATGGAATTTTTTTAATGAAAGAAAAAATTGAATATGAAATATTTTATATTTTGCGAGCATATCATTTCTGAATATAAATTTATTTATAAATAAAATAATGCTAAATTTTTTCCTTAATCAATATTTCAGAAAGGTATTTTTTGACAACACTCGAAAATTTATTGCAACGATTTGGCATTAGAACATTCGGATGACCAAGACTGCAGCTTGTATAAAAATAGAAGTATTAATTCTGTTTTAACGTTTACTTCGATTTGAAATTTGAGGGGAAATTATATGTAGTCTATTTGAATTGTAGGAGAAATAGATTTTTACTAATAACTCGATAGAGGGTGCTTTCATCCTGCAGTGGTTCGAATACCGTTTGAGATATGAACTATTTAGCTAATTAATAAACATTTTGCAATATTTATAGAATTTCCATATACTGCACAATAGTATAAATAGTATTGAAAAAAATATCTGCGTTAAGCTCATTGGGTTACGGGGTATCTAAATATAGGAAAAGGTGCTTTTTAAAAGTGGTTAGGATTTTAATGCCCACGTATTTATAAAGCAACAAGGCATACTTATATGGCAATTTTAAAACCCTTAATATGTGGTAAAGGAAAATATGTGTCAAGAACTAAAACGTTATATTGGTTGCCCAATATATTGACATCACAATTAACCTATATGAATGTAACTCTCCACTTTCCTGTCAGACGCCAGAAGCTAGCATACAAATTAGATATATATTAAAGGTGTAGAGACAAACACAGACATAATAAAATTGTTTTTCAAGGATAAATAAATTTTTTATTTACAGATTTTATATTTATAAACATTATATTTACAGTCTTTGTATTTATACTCTGAATTATCCTCAATAATTAGCATTATTTTGGCTTTATATTTGTGCTTTTCCAAAGCATCTATCAATTCCAAATTGATTTTTTACTTTCTTAAATTCATCAGAGGACACGACAGGAAGCATATGCAAAAGCCATAGGGATTCAAAACAGGGTAAAATGGTCACCATGAATATTACATTTTATTGCTTTAGTTGGCACTGTAAATATCACATCTTTTTACCAGCACACCATTTCCTGACCGTAGATGCAATTGTTCAGTTGCGCATGCTTCCTTCCTTATCAACAGATCATTGTTTAACATTTAATATTTTAACATTCAGAAAGCAAGTTAAGTTTATTAAAAGTGTTATTCTCTAAGCTGAAAGGGGCGATTTTACGCTCAGACCTCTAGCTTGTGATTGGCCAATTTGCTTGGTGCCCATTGGATTGCTCCAAGAACGACCTTCTTTTAGGTACCTGTTGATTCCTTCTTAATCGCTCGAAGCAAGCCATGGAGAGTAGTCCGAGTTCCCAGCACTGTACTTTTAGTGAATTGGGTCATAAAATTCGTTTGTCAAATATGTCTTGAAATGTATTTTATTTTAGACTATCCTGAGCCACGTTGTATATCTGGATTCTAGTTCTGATCTCAATGTTACACACTGTAATGGAAGACATTTTTCATATTTTAAGAGGAGGTGTCTATTATGGTAAGAATGTATTACTTGATTACCATAGTATAGGCAATGACCACCGTTTTGATCTACATCGATTATACTTTTAGACGATTATTTTGCAAATAATAATGGGCGTTCACACAAAAATATAGGGAAACTACAGTCAGTAGGTATATTCGGCAGGGCAGAAAATCTCTGATAATCCCGAACGTCCTGGATTTCAACGGTGCACACACAGAATAAACACATATTCCGGATTATAGCATGTCAGGTTAAAATGAAGTGAAAATGGGAATAAATAATTTAAAACAAAATGGTGGACAATAAATGTGTTACTTTTTTTTGCCAAAAACATTACACAGAAAGGATTAGAGTATATAGTATGTAAAGAAGCATTTAAATTAATGTAAAAATCAGAAGCCGTTTTCAATTAGTCATAAACTGCATAATGGAGTGAACTCAGGAGCATTTCCGACTATGACCAAGCTTGTCAAACAGCATTTGAATGCAGTTTGACAAGCTTGCAAGACCTGAATGCCGGATTAACTGAATTTTAATTTAATACTGAAGTTTACCGTAGTGTTTAAAAATATTTTCATTAAACACAATTAACCGTTATAAAAATGTGTTATTTACATTTGGTATATTTACATATTTTCTAATTCATTGATTTCATTAACGAAATGTTTATTTAAACTTATTCTGTATTAAATGGAAAGAAATAACTCCTGCTATAGCAGGAACTTATTAAAAATCCCTGAATTCCATAACATAAGTAGTGTGTCTAAGCGTTTAAATTTCAAGGTATTTAGAGTTCTAAAATATAGAGAATGTCTATCATAAAATACGGAAGCTGGAGTAATATAGAATAACTAATGTTCCACACTTTTAAAGATTAAATGAAGTTAATGTGATAAGATTAAACAAACTTGTGTGCATAATTTATTACGGTAACTTTTGTACTAAAATTCCAGACTCTGTATTACCAAGAACTTCAGACATTGTCTTAATTAATGATGTAGAAGAAACTACGTCAAGATTTCATCTCTTTTGACAATTTAAAGTGCATTACTTGGTTAAATTTACCATTTCGCAGAAACTATACAGTAGAATACGTTTAACGAAATGGCTAGTTCGACTGGAAGAACCTTTTCAATAAATAGGATATTTAATTAAATAAGAAGACATTGAAATAACAACATTTATTAATTAAATTATTAAATATATTCAAATAGAAATCGTCGATAAAATCTGCTCCACTTTGATAAATAGTTGTTTGCGCTTATTGTCCATGATTTATTGTATGGTGCAATTGATAGGCAATTAAAAAAATATGATGTGGGCAGCGTATGACTTTCCTTATATAATGCAATGAATTTACTACTTTTACAGCAAAAAAATATATTATTTTTATAGTAGATATTTAAGTTACTTCCAAGATATTGAATTTTCGTCAATGAGTCGTAATTTTCATGGATTTAGCGTCATTTTTATCCATTTGGCGAGATGTCGTTAATTTAGCAACATTTAAAAAAGTCGTCAAGTTGGCGACATTCTACCAAATTCGTCGCCAGAATCTTGCCAACCGTTATAGACGAAGAAATAAGTTATTCGTATAGCAGATAAATGACTATAGGCGTTCAAGTACAAAAGTATTACTTAAAGTATCTTTTTTATGAATGGAACAAGCTAGATACACGAGAATGATTTCACTACATTTATCGCATGGTATTACATATGAAAAGTAAACTTGTTTCTCAATAGGAAATATTTTTTTCTATTTTATATGACATTTTAATTTTTTTTCTTTGAAAAATGTGCATTACATCGAGAACGGTTCATGTTAGCGTTCTAACATTTATGTCAATCGTTTTCTAATGAAAAATTACATAAGAGATGTCTATTTGCTTAACTTTATTAGCGGTTTTGAGTTTTTGACGATTTTTTCAAAATTTTCACTCGAAAATTTAGGGGGATTCTTTACATTCGATTGCGTATAAAAACAATAAGCTTCCAGTGTGTACGGATTGTGATTTTCGTACCAAATTTTGTTCGAATCGATCCATTCGGTCGTTAGTTATCGTCTCCAAAGTCTCACTGACACACACACACACACACACACACACACACACACACACACACACACACACACACACACGCACACACACATACTTTCACACACACCCCCACACACACACGCTCGCACACAGACGCACACACACACAGGCATCACTTCAAAATGCTCGATTCGTGATCAGGGATACTTGAAACCTGCTCTCCAGTCTAAAACTCGAATTCGAATTTCCGACCCCGTCACAATACTTTCCTTATACATTATGTATATAAGGAAAGTAATTAATTAGAGTGTGCCTCCACTCAACTTTATCATAGTATAATCTATTTAAGTAGCTTGTGATATATATTTTTTTAATTTAAAAAACATTTTTGAAAATATGGCGTTGTTGGTCCAAATGATTATATTTTATAGAATGCTTCATTTCCCTTTAAAAGGTTTGAAAACATCTAAATATTGAAACTATTAAGTGTGATAATCATTAAGCCATAAATGATCTCTTTATGCACGATTATTACAAATTTTGTCCTATGTTTGATCATGTTAAAAAATATAAAATTTCGCTCGAATTTAAAATAAAAATACATCTAGTTCTACATCTTTTAATAACAAAGCCAAGCACACAGTTTCGCGATAACCCATTAATATTTGTGCCAGCTATCGTGCACACAATAGTCGCCCACACTTTCATTCAGACTGACATCCACACTGACAACCAGACTGACATTCAATCAGACAGTCCGACGGCCAATCGAACAGTCTGACTGACATTACTTCAAAATAAGTCAAAACGTTGGGCACGACGTCCTACATTATATATTAGCATCTCAATATCGAATTTTAATTTTTTTTTGATAATAATACGTTAAACTGTATTACATAGAATGATGAAATAAACATAATATTGCATGTTTATTCACTGAGCAACTGAACCAACTTTGATACGCAAATACATGAAAAAAAAAGAAACATAAATTTATAAAGGAGATTTCAATTTGTGGTAAATGATGACAATAAATATGGTAATAATTAAAATTGTGATAACGGTGATAATAATTTTTGTCGGAACTGTTTAGCATTTTTATTCTATTTTTATACTTATTTCGTACAGTCATGTAAATTTCCGGAAGACTGAAAATTATTTTCACAGCAATTGCAGAGTCTACGTTGACAATAAAATCTTGCAATTTCGTCTAAATTCAACGATAGAGTGTTAATTATAAAGTTCGGAGATCCAGGGTTCCATTCCGGGCTGGGGCGTCAAGGTCCTTTACAATTGCGCCCGAACAAATCTACCCTATTGCTTAGTGAATATATGCCGGAAGTCTGAAACTGACCCTAGTACGACTAATATGCATTCAGTGGACTCTGGAAGATTGAGCGCCGATTTCAAATTAAGATGATAAGGAACACGCAGGATACTAACCTGTGTTAAAATAATAGTAGCAGAAAGCAAACCTAAGGTAAAAATATCAGGCGTTGGTCTGTCAGATTGTGAGTAGTCCACCAACCTGGCATTAGAGGAGGGAGAATGCAGAGTCCAATTTGACGACAAGAACTTGCAATTTCGCCCCAGTAGCTCAACGGTAAAACATTGACTATCCAATTTGGAGATCCAGGGTTCGATTCTCGGCTGAGACAGCAAGGTTCTTAATACACTGGATTTCGAAAAAATTAATGCATACCTTATATCCTCTAAAATTTATATCCTCTAAAATTTTATGCGCAATCTTTATCAGTTCAATATATAGCCAATGCCGAGAAATATATATTTAAAACTTACTCCTGAAACATGGAAGTGAAAAAAACCCGGAAGTTGAAACTTTCGTTTTCTCCTATTTTATGTTCTGCAATTTAATATTAAATTTATATGAGACATCATTTGATCTTTATCTATAGCCAATCTTGAGAGACAGATGTTTAAAAAATCTTATAAACCGGAAGGTGAAAAAGAACCGGCAGTATTAATCATTAGTAAACCACCGTACCCCCTCCAAAATGTGATGCTATATACATTTATGTTATCATCTAAGCTGTACAGACAATCTTTAAAAATACAGGTTTAAATTAATTTGAAACTTTTCGAACCGAAAATAGAAATCCTTAATGAACCCTAGCAATAATTTCTTCCAGAAATGAATGTTAAATATTTATATTCTAAATAATTTTAACAGTTTATAAAGTTTAGTGCTAAAAGAAAACTTTGAGGAATAGATGATTTAATAAAAAGTTTTAGTAACATTGAGTGTCTGGAAACATTTTTCCCCTAAAAAGACTATCGTTTCGGAAACAAAAATGTCTACTACGTGAACATGCCAAATGCAGAGCAAAGAAACTTGTTAGAAGGTTAAATGCAATTGCCAGTATTTTACGTTAGCTGTCCAGTATTACTGGGTAAAATCAGGATGATTCAGTAACAAGCACCCGAGTCCATTGAATTTGATCTAAAAGTTTAGTTCTTGACTCTATTCAAACTGGACTTTCAGTAGAAAAAGTGAATAAGCTACAAACCACTAGTCTTGTTTCAGAATATATGTATATATATATATATTGCATTGTATGCATTGTATTTTGTTTCCCCTCCCTTGAGCTTGATCCTCTTTTTTGATTTGAATTGTATATATGTATATGTTGTTCTTGGCTCTAATTAAACTGGATATTGAGTAGAAAAAGTGAATGAGGCACAGACCACCAGTATTGTTTCAGAAGTTCTTGTAGCTGCATATGCCTTAAGGTAAATCATCCTTACAAAAATTTTAATAAAAGCACTTACCTTTGATGCCTTCACTTAGGGTGGAGTATGAAAATCTCAAATGGCTCTGAAGTGCTGAAAAATGATAATTTAAATTTGTAATATCTCAAATTTTATTTGGCCAAAACTTTACTTATATATATAACATATATATACATATATATATATATATATATATATATATATATATATATATATATATATATATATATATATATATATGTTTATATATATATATATATACATATATATATATATATATATATATATATATATATATATATATATATATATATATATATATATATATATATATATATATATATATATATATATATATATATAATATATATATATATATATATATATAAATATATATATAAATATATATATATATATATATAAATATATATAAATATATATATATATAAATATATATATATATATATATATATATATATATATATATATATATATATATATATATATATATATATATATATATATATATATATATATGTATAGGGAAGCTGGAGATCATCCTGGAAATCATGTTTGTAATATTTGCTATTTTGCAACTCGCATATACATACTTTCATTTACATTTTCTCTACATCTATTTTTATTTCAGTTTATATATTCATTAAAAACTTTAAAAACTTTACAACATTTCTCCTAGATACGTTTCTTACATACCTAATCAAACTTTAAATCTGTTTATAATCTCTTTCTTTACAATCAGGTGTGTTAGTAGTGAATTATTTTCTTCGCATTGAAGTTCGTGGAACTTTAAATATTACGTTGACTACTACTTTTATATTTGGACAGTATACCAATTTTACTCCACATCCAAAGAATATTTACATATTGTCAACTGCAAAACACAACTTCACTCATGTGTATCAATGTGTAAGATACTTTAATTATGATCACAGTCTACTTGTATAGCTCATATAAGAATTCTAAATAAACTTTGATGTAAGGCAATCGTTTTAAGCTCTAGCTGTAAATCATTGTGCAATTTCAGATTTCTGCTTCAAAGAGTTTCACAATCTTTCTGCTAGGGCCAACGGCCGTACCGTGCTGAAAACACCGGTTCTCGTTAGATCACCGAAGTGAAGCAGCATCGGGCGCGGTTAGTACTTGGTGGGTGACCACCTCGGAACGCCGCGTGCTGTTGGCCATCTCGGGTGCGGTATCCCCGTGGTTTGCGAGCTAGATTTGCAAGCTGCCACAAATGCCGCCGTGTTCATGCGGAGTACGATCACGTTAAACATGTGGGTCCGTAAGTCCTTCCGAGAGGTTGGTGGTAGGGGAAGGAGGGTACTGTCCCTGTGGATGCCACCCCCACTGGGTTCCGGTCTAAATTGGGTGGCACTTCCCGGCCGTCTATACAGTTACCTTACACCTTTCTGGTAGGTCGGACGGTCTGGGTCTCAACAATCAACAACAACAACACTCTTTCTGCTTCTTACACCTTTCTGGTAGGTCGATTGGTCTGGGTTTCAACAACAACACTCTTTCTGCTTGATGTAAGGGAAATGCTCGTGCTGTGTTCCAATCGATATGCTTTAGCATAGTAACCGACTTAAAGATATTAATTTATTTATCAATTTAAGAGAAAGTGCAAATGACTGTTTGACTTTCAGGGAATTAAGAATTTGTCATGCGTTATTTACATTTATTACGTATAAATTCGAATTATAATGAGTTGTGATGCCACAAGACGTAGAAGTACAGGTTTTCAGCTAATAATAATTAGTTAAGGGTTAATTGTACAGCAGAGGGAAAAAAACGCCCGATCCTCAGTTAATCGAGCATCGTTCATCGTTGAAGAAATTGAAAGATATCATTCGATTAGGAATAACATACTCTACAAATAAGTGTGCGTAAAATTTGCATAAGAGGCCGTTTTCGTGCCTAAACGCGGACACACTTTGAAATTATCATTGTCAACACCCAATTTAGACGTCAAGCATAACTTCTAGACCCCCCAAATTAGTCCAAACTCAAATTTTCACAACGTCTCTATCTCTATATCGGAAGATATTCAATATTCCGGAATGTATAATTTTCTGGGGATGAGCTCCATATTGAAAATCGCAATTTGAAGGGCGATGTTTCGGTGATTGACCACAGCACTGTTATAAATTATTGAACTATCTTCTTGACATTCAGCATTATGGCTTACCTTACAGCCAAAGGGTCGGTCGCTTGTTCGATTCCTGCATGAGAAGGTGAACATTTTCATGGAAATGTGTGTATGTGTTACTAAGGCAGTAGGCCTGTAATGCGTAGAATTATGTGAGCCTCAAATACGACACGATTATTAGGGGAAAAAGCCGTACTTGGTATGTTGATAAACACTAATGGCTCAATAAAAGAAAGAAGAAATAAAGAAGAATAAAATGTTAAATTAAAACAGTTATTTTATAATGTTGTTTCGAAAACAATTTATAAGACTAACAAATATCTGCAGATCACGCGACAAAACAACTCCCTTAGAACTAGGTGACCAATTTAAAAGTATCAATCCGTTATTCTCAATCACCTCTTGAAGTCTTGTTGCAGTTTAGTATCACATATTTAATAATTTGTTATTATTTTATATAAATATTTTTTTATTATAAAATATCACATTTTGTGGGCGATTTCAACTCGCAGTATCTCCGGAACTATTAATTGAGAGTAACAGAAGTAGATCCCATTTATAACAATACACGTTTTCACTCTTCAATACAGTAGCAGAATTACGTTGTTTGGGTTGCATCTATACAACACTGTTTATACAAAGTTTTTATTGAAACTGAGTAAAAATGAATGCCGGTTTTCTTAAATAAAGTTTAACTTACAATGAATATAACTTCGTTAAATTAGTCATTTTTTTAACTAATATATGAGCTCTAAAATCATCTTGATGCTGAATATTTAAACATTTCGGAAGAACTAGAAAGAGGAAACACCTGGAATTTTACATAAACATATAAAATGTCTTTATGAATCGATTTTTATCAAAGCATATCCAGGTTTGTAATCATACTTTTTCAATTATTGATTTCATAATTAATATTTGATACGAACAATTATATCCAAAAAAATATAAATCACGTAAATGTGTTTGGGTTGTTTAGTAGTATTGTCATACGTATAATCAGCGTGAGCAGATAATTATTGCAGAAGATATGAATGGAAGTTTTGGAAACTAATTTGATAGTAGGATCTCAAAACTTTACACACTGACAACTCAGAAACGCTTCACCCAAATGACTTGAAATTTGGTATCACAGGTTGAATTTTGCTCTAGATTCGAACTTTGTTGTCAAACTTGGGTGTTGCCATTGAAGATTTCAAAGTTTGTGCGCGTTTAGATATGAAGTCTGTCCCTTACGCAAATTTTAAGGACATTGATTTGTAGAGGATGTTATTCTTAATCGAATGGTATCTTTCAATTTTCTCTACGATGAACGATGCTCGATTAACAGAGGGGTAGCGCGTTTTTCTTCCATTGTTGAACAAACATTTTCTATTTTTCAATTTGGTTTAAAAAAATCTGATGTGGGCACCACATGACTTTCCTTATATAATGTAATGAATTTACTACTTTCACAGTAAAAAAAAATTGGTTTTTATAGTCGATACTAATATTTATACTAATATTTTTTTTTATATAGTCGATACTAATATTTTTAGTTGATACTAATATTTTTAATATTTTTACCTAATATTTTTCGACAATTAGTCGTCATTTTTATTGATTTAGCGTCATTTTTATCAATTTGGCGAGATTTTCGTTAATTTGGCAACATTTCAAAAAGTCGCCAAGTTGGCGACATTCCGCCAAATTCGTCGCCAAAATCTCGCCAAGCGTTATGGACAAAGAAATATGTTAGTCTTACTGCAGATAAATGACTATTGGCGTTCAAATACAAAAGTATTACTCAAAGTATCTTTTTCATGAATGGAACGAGCTAGATCCACGAGAATGACGTCATCCAATTTATCGCATGGTATTACATATGAAAAGTGAACATGTTTCTCAATAGGAAATATTTTTTTTTAATTTCATATGACTTTTTGATAATTTTTATGAAAAATGTGCAGTATCTCGAGAACGGTTCATGTTAGCGTTCTAAAATTTATATCAATCGTTTTCTAATGAAAAATTACATAAGAAATGTCTATTTGCGTAACTTTATTCGTGGTTTTGATTTTTTAACGATTTTTTCAAAATTTCATTCGAAAATTTAGGGGGGTTCCGGACATTCGATTGCGTATGAAAACAATAGGCTTCCAGTGTTTACGGATTGTGATTTTTGTACCAAATTTGGTTTAAATCGGTCCATTCGTTCGTCAGTTATCGTCTCCACAGGCTCACTGACACACACACACACACATACACACATACTTTCACACACACACACACACACACACACACACACACACACACACACACACAGGCATCACTCCAAAAAAGTTTGATTCGTGATCAGGGATGCTTGAAACGTGCTCTCCCGTCGAAAACTCGAATACGAATTTTCGACCCCGTCACAATACTTTCCTTATACATTATGTATATAAGGAAAGTAAAAAGGATCTAAACAAGTCGATACCTAAAATTAGATGTCTGAAGTTATAGATGCAATGCAAAAAAAAAAAATGAAAGTGACAAAATCTGTGTTCTTGTCATTTTTGGAGCAGTTTTAGACCACTTCAAAAGAATAATCGAAATTTGTTTCTTCTTATTATTGTGTATACAACTATTTTTTGAAATCCTATAGTGCCCGATTAAACGAGCACATTACACCACGCCATACTGGACATACTCAAATTTGCTCAGACATGCGAGATATAGTTAATTTCCTGCCAGGACAGTCATCAGATATTCCATACTGAAGAGCAATATAATGAATTAAACCGCTTCATGTATGCAAGTCATTGTATTATAAACGTGATTTATTGCTTTAAAATGTAAAATGTTTATACTGGTATGATTTGGGACAAAAAGTAATATTGGCTGAGTAGTTGCATTTGTGGAAAATTTGTATAAAATTTAAATTAATTCATAATTAATTATAAATTATTATAAATTATAAACACTTATTAATTATTAATTATTAGTAATTATAAAATACTTCATTCGCTTGAATTCAAATAAATTAAAGAATTTGATGGCAATACATATTCAAAATATTCATGTAAATAGCATAAGAGTAAGATTTTTTTAAACATAAAAATAAATTATATCTCAAATATATTTATCTCTCAATAATCCAGCGAATTCTTTATATCCTCATTTATTGGACCTTGTTTCGTAAGATTTCGATGAAATGATTCTATTTCTTTATTTCATTTCTTTAAAAGCCTTTTCCCCTTTTGTGTACAATCAATATAAATTTGCATTAATAGATTTCTGTCGGTAATTCTAACATTTGCAATTTAGATAAACAGTCTTACACTGGTGGAAAGTAACTTTGCCTCTTTAAGTCGACAGTAAATTTGGTAAATGGTATAATTTAAATGCATATATCTTACTAGTATACGAGGTCGAAAATTTAAATAATGAAAAATAAAACATAAAACTGTTTAAGATGAAATTCCAATTGAACACTTATGCACTAAGTTTCTGTAGGATTAATACAATTAAATATGAATAGCAATGATAATGAAAGGGATATAATTATAATTATAATTAATTAGAGAGGTATATTTATCATTAAGATGCATTACCTATTGAGTCCTTTTGTTTGAAATAACCGGGCAATTGTTCGCTACATCACAACACCTATTCTAGTTGTAAAATAAATTTATTTAATTGAGAAGTTCATTGGTAAATTCAATTTATCAACCTCGATAACTTATTATCAAAATTTCACACCATTCATATTATTTATATCCACAATATAAAAAACATATTAGAACGCTTAACTTCAACAATTAAATTATGATGGTTATATTGAAAAAACAAAATATCGGATCGAATTGGGTTTATATCGAATATCAGTATCATAATTAAATCAAATACGCAACTGACTGTCGCACATGGTCGTTCAGCACAGGATAGCATCCCGCTATTAGTCGTTCCTCTGCAAGAAGTTTCAAATACCATTGGTTATTGAAAGACTTTGCAACTTTCGTCTGGCCCAGTTAGTGGTCTCCATCGTCAGGTAAACATCTTGAAGGTTCATTAGCGTATTATGTGCACATCGTCAGAAAGTCATTCTAGAGTGAATGATGAGTGAGCCATCTTCCTGAGAGTGGTATTCAGGGATTTTTGAAGCCGCTGTGCATCCTGTGTTATAGACTGCAAATATCCACCGTCGTTTCCAGCAAATATCCACCGTAGTTGCAAATTCCACCGTCGCGTCGTCTGCGGGGTATGACCCGCATTTCACTGTGCCAGGCCGACCGTTATGTTTTGTAAATCCACATGTCTTTCTGTTCATTGGGTTTCACTGGCCTAAAAGAAGCCATATTTTTTTCAATTTTCTAATAGTGTTGAGGACTGCTGGGAGGTTAAAACTGTTATTCTTATCTCTATGGAGATAGTCAAAGATCTTTGGAAGATTTGATAAATGTTTATCTACATTTGCTTCTCAAGTATGAGAGGAAGAAAAATAAAAGAAGTCGTAGAGTTGAAGCTTTGCTTTTCATTTTTTTTTTCTTTTCACGTAGTGTTGGAGATTTTCATAAACATATTGGCTGTTATTAACTACTGAATTGCCAACTGTTCACTATGTGACAGACTATCTATTCTTCTGTGTTTACTGCATTTCATTTGCTTTTAGAAACAATGAGAAATTTGACTTGCAGTGCACTATTTTGCCCAATATTTTATTAGTGGAACGTTGCAAGATTTAACCTCACGTTTACACACAGATACACGATTATCAGCTAGGAAATCCGAATAAAACAACATAACCATAACACAGAGCTTTAACCGTAGTTCATATTCAATTGACATGCAGAAGGAAAATATTTTTACTTCAAATTTAATTAATTTAAAGTTGGTAGTTTCCATATTGCATTCTAATATACAATTGTATAAGGATTCCGAGATAGGTATAAGTACCTGCAGAAGAAATATTATTAATTTATCTAAATAAATAGTATAATGTATCTGGAAGGTATTGTGACCCATTCGAAAAATCAAATTCAAGGTTTCGACGGAAGAGCAAGTTTCAATCATCGCTGAGCTCGAATCGAACATTTTGGTGAAGATGTGTGTGCGTGTGTGAATTAGTGTGGTTATATATATGCTGTTGTGTGTGTAAATGGATGCTATTATGTGTGTATCTATATGTGTGTCTATATATAGTAACAGTGTATGCCCACGAGTTTGTGGATTTTCCGAAATTTCGAATGAGTTTTTCAAATAACATAAAAATGTAACCTGTTATAAGTAATCATTTTATGCGTAATTTACCATTAAGAAACGAATGAGACAAATGAACAAAATTTAGAGAACGAACTTGAACAGCTCTTGAGAGGATAGTGCAATTTAAAAATAAATTTATCCTAAAAATTACAAATATTTATCAGCGATTAATTTGACGACTAATTTGGTGACATATCGCCAACTTGGCGACTTTTTAAAAATGGGACAATATAAACAAGAGTATCGAGAAAGTATTGTGAATTGATTATTAAAGTAATATATGGACCATATTACTCAGCAGGTGTTAGAAATAGTTCCGAAATTCCAAACGCATTTTGTGCCGTGATTTTAAATCAGCACATAGAGAATTAGTTTAGAGTATACATATCTCTGTTTCTAATTTGTTGATTTTTAATTTATATTTTTGGAATGTTTACACGAAATATATTACAGTTCTACAAGCAAACACTCAAATTTTAAATAATTATATCTAGCATATTTTGCATTTGCCGCTATTTTAGGACCCGCTTTAGTTAGTGATACTGTTTACTATATCTCTAACATTAACAATATCACTGAGACGCTGTTCCTCTTTACGTGCATTGCATTAAATATTACTAGCTTCCTGCCTTAAGGCCTTTAATAATCAGTAATCGCTAAATTATTTGTTATCTTCGGACCCGCTTTGGCCAGTGATATTGTTAACTATATCTCTAACATTAACAATATCTCTGACAAGCTGTTCCTCTTTACGCGCATTTCATTAAATATTACTAGCTTCCTGCCTTAAGTCCTTTCATAATCAATAAACGCTAAATTATTTGTTCATGTGATTAAATATTAATTAGTAACTTTTTTAAAAGTAAATATGAAATTAAAAATAATAAATTAACAAAGAGAAACGGATCATGATAATATTTTTTAAGAAACTAATACATGCGCTATTTTAACTTCACAAGTAATAATTCGCATGGCATGCTTGTTTATATCAAAACAAAATCTAGATTCATATCAATAATTACGTTTTTTACTTCACTCTTATTTCCTCACACCAGATCAACTTTAGTTACGAAATGCTGTAAAATAAACTGAATTATTCATTTTTAACCAATAATATTTAAGTAATAAGATATTTAAATATTATTGGTTAAATGAGACACGCTATTGGACACGTCAGAGTAATTTTAGTTACAAAAAACCGTAAGATAAATTAACTTATATGTTTTCAACCAGTAATATTTAAATAATAAAATCTTTTAAAGTTTTGCAACATGACAAGAAAATAAGATTATCCGAAAATAATAGAAAGGATTTCTAGTCCAGATATCCCTACGAATTGCATTCTATACGAGAGAATGCATCTAATCCTTCCCATACATATCGGGAGAAACATCTTTTGTTCGGGAACAAAGGATCTGAACAATGTGCTTGCTCTCAGTTCTTCATCGTTGTGTGATAAAATGAGAGCATACTTCTGTTATATCAACAATACTAATAAATAATTATGAAGAGGACATAGTGACTTTTTATATGTGCTGGATATTCTATAAGAAGAAAACATTTGTGTTAGTATATTTTTAAAATTAAAATAAATGAAAAAAGAAAATAGCATTATTTTATATTATTATTTTCACATACTATTGAATAAGTATAGAAAAAGTATTGTTTTCACGAAAATAATATCTTTCAAGATTTTGATGTCAATATATATTTTACGATCTCCTAAATACGTTTTGAGTATTTTTGAAGTGATGTTCATCTGTACGTTTATCTGTCCCTTGTCGATTTCTTGCGTGCATTATAGTTGTCACAAATATTATTGGATTTTGACGAAACTTTATATCTAGCTGTGTTAACGATAAATCTAGAACTAGATAGAAATTTTTGAGATGCGAGAAAAAACTTCGAAATATATATATATTTTTAACGTGTAAGCATATCACAAATTTTGAGGTAATCATGCATAAAAGAGATTATTTATGGATCAGTGGCGATACAACTTAACGATTTCAACCTTTGATGTGAAAATAATCCTCTATACAATTTTTGAGTCCGTGACATCATTAGCCTCTTTATCAAGTCACCCCATCCTGGCCGAGGTAGATACATGTTCAAACATGGCATCAATCAAAATATATTTTCAAGTCCTTTAAAATGAAGGATGACATGCTATAATTGGGATCATTTGTAACATAAATATACATTTTTCAACAATTTTGTTGTAAAATTTTCAAAAAGTAATGAAAAAACTACTTAAAAGTAGCTTCTGATATGAAAAATTCTAGTATATCCAGACTCTAGTTAATTTATTATTATTTAATAAAATAGTATTTCATAGAAGAAAATCATAATTTGATAGATACATAAACACTAGAAGATTCATCAATCGATGTGCATGTTTTTAAATATGGAGAAATTCTAGTAATATTATAAATTATATATAAATTTATACAGAATAGTATTGTCTAAATTATATTATTGTCTAAATTGCATAGTTCTTCAGGAATTCATTTAATTATAAAATTTATTTATATAATTAATTTAATTCATCTAAAAATAAATATACGAACGTATGTTTTCTCTAAACTAATTAATCTTCACATTTACATCGAGAGTAGAAAATATCCTATTCCAGATTTGAAATAAATTTATAAGAAAACTGAAGTCTAGCCAGCATACTCTAAAATAGTAAGTATACATGAATTATTTTTATCCCGCGTTCTCAGCAGATATAAACTTAATAGAAAATATATGATTTTTGAGAATATTTTCCAAAACAAAACAAATGACATATGAAATTGAAAACATCAAATATCCCTGTAATCTTATATCCCAAAATCGCAACTAATGTAACGCAATAAAGATGCGGTTCATTTATAAAATTGTTTTTATATCAAGTCATTTATTATTTAAACCGTATAGATTAAATAAACTTTCCCTGCTGTGTAAACACATTTGATTTAATTCCGTTGCTAATCGGCATGATATAATTTTCATCAAATAAATTTTCATAAGAAAATAGTCTTCATAGTACTATCGCAGTATGATTTATTTTGTATTTTTTATTGGTATTTGAACAACACGTTTTATTGATATTTGAATTCTGGAAATTCGGAATTCCTCAGACAATAACCATACCAATTCGAAAAAAAATATTCTGATAAAAACAGAGGATTTGCACACCAAACAGAGAAATTTTCAATTATATACACTGCTCACAACTAAAATCGAAACAACATGAAGAAATTGATGCATCCTTATAAAAATTACAGAATACAAATGTAGCGTGGAGATGTGCAAATGATCAAAAAATCATACCTGGAAATTGAAAGTATAGAACTTTATTGGCATTTGATCAATGTGGAATATGTCCATCGTGAACGACTATGCAGGATTGAAAACGACAAGGCATCCCGTCAATGAGATGGTCAATGGTGTGTTAAGGGATGACATTCCAAACAGCATGCAATTAGGCTTGTAACTGAACATGATTTGCTAGAATTGGGATTTCTCCTAATCGGCGACTCATGATGTCCCAGATATGCTCAATTGACGACAAATCCGGAGAATATGCTGGTCAAGGCAGGATATCAAAAACCTTGTAGACCATTCATAGTTATCTGTGCAGTATGTGGCCTGGCATTGTCGAGCTGAAAAAGCAGTTTAGGCCTGGTTGACCGATATGGCTGTACCACAGGTCTCACAATGTCAGAGACATATCGTTGTGCCGTGATACTGCAGAAACATGGACCAAAGTTGTTTATCCACCAAAAGTTATAACAATCCAACCCATGTACCACGTAGGGTGTCTGTATGGGAACTGATAGAAAAAGCTTCCAGGTGGCGTTGTTGAAAGCGCCACCATACGCAAGAACGGCCATCTGGCATGCTAAAACAGTTCGTGATTCATCCGTGAACCGAATGTTTCGCAATTCGATCGACCAATTGCATCTCATTTGACACCACTGGAGACGACGTAATCGGAGAAGACGTTGAAACGGTAGGTGTCGAAAAGGTCGTCTACCTCGGAGTCCTGCGTCATGCAAACGGTGTCGAATTGTTTGCCTAGAAACCACGCTACTTGTAGTGTAGGATAAATGTCGTTGTAACCCGGTTGCTGTGGTAAACGACTTCCGCGCAACGCTTCTCAGAAGCGTACGATCTGTGGTACACCTGGGAGCGACTCAACTTGATCTTCATGTTGGACCCTTGTCTTTCACAAATTGTAACACACATCGTTGAACTGTGCTCTCATCACGACCCAACAGTTCAGCGATCCCTCGAAAGTTCATTCCACACTCACGTAAAACAATGATCTGTTGTCTTTCCATTGAAGACAACTGAATACATGCTGTTGACGTACACGTGGCATACTGTGACGATTTTTATAACCTGAAACCAATGACGCTACAATTAAGCTGTGATATCGCTCCTCCTTGATTTGACGCTTTTATGCTGCTCGGCAAGGTGTTACGTCACTATGCCTAATGAAAATCTGTTAATTTGCTTATCTCGCCTTGCTGTTTACATTGTCCTATTTACATAAAGCAACACCCACAACTCTCTATCATTAATTGTTTCAGAAAATACAGAAGGTTTTGAAGCAACTGAAAGGAAAAACGTGTTCATTTGATGCTGTGAACGGAGAAATGGAAAAATGCATATGGGCGACCGCAGGCACCTTTGAGAAAGGTGTCAGTACGGGATATGTCCACCGTGGAGTGCTATGCAACATTTCACACGTCGTGTCATACTTTGCACAACATTATCCAACAGCTGTTGAGGTAAGTTATCCAACTCCTCTGTCAGAGCACGGATGAAGGTGTTCTTGTTCGTTAGAGGATATTTTCGAACAGCAAGACGCCTCCTCAAATCATTCCAAACATTTTCAATGGGGTTTAGATCTGGAGAATGTGCTGGCCATACGAGGCATTGAATACCCTGGCTGACTAGACAATCCTGAACTGCGAGTATATGACATGATGCGTTGTCTTCCATGAAAACAAATTTATCACCGACAGCACCACGGAAAAGGCGAACATGAGGCAGTAGAACTTCATCAATGTATTGTTGGCCAGTCATAGTCCCAGTTGCAACCACATGTAGGGGCGTGCGGCCATTGATCATGATGCCGGCCCATACCATGATACTGCATGTCGGATATCAGTCCCTTTCCTGGATATTTTCTGGACGATAAACAGTAAAACAGTACCACTCTCATGCCAGACCATTTGGCGCCTACAATTCGATAACAGACTGAACCTACTCTCATCTGAGAATAGTATGCAAGCCCAGTCCTGTTCGTTGCGATCGTCATGACACCATTGCAAACGGGCGGTACAGCGCACTCTGGACAATGAACACACACAACAGGTCTGCGGGCGTATAGTCTGTCTTCTCTCAAAGGTCTGGCTACAGTTTTTATGAAGATCCGATGTCCTGTGGTAGCAAGAAACTGATTTGCCCCTGCTGAGCTGTAGTGCTCCGGTCTCTTTTTGCCGATAGGACAATGTGCCTGTCTATTGCAGGTTTCGTACTTCTAACACGACCTCCCCCCCCGTCACATTTGTTACACATTTCAAATATAATATAACAAAATATAAGCAGCAGAGTATACGTTCATTTTATTAACTCAAATATGGTGATGGATCCCAACTGACTTTCAGACTATTTTACGTATTTATGGTTGGATTTGCACTCATATTTATATATTCAGCATAAAGTCGACTGGAGAAATCCTTTGATGACATAAAAGTGAGCTTCACATTTCAGGTTATGGAAATAATGAGTAAGCAAATATGATGGCAACCCCATATTTAATTAAATGACTATTTATTTATAGTAGACATTATTCCGAGTCCAATGATAATATTTGTTTGACTGTTCGACTGGACGAGCTGGAGAAACGAGCTATATGCGGATTTTCTTTTTCTTGGCAGACTGTATTTTGATAATTGATAAAATATAATATTGGTTTTAATTAAGAATTATAAGTATCCATTAGACGACAGTTTTTGATATTCTTACATACCGTGACGCTGTGTTCACATAACTTAGAAGGAATATTCAAAAGCTGTCACTTAGTTGTGACCATATGAATGAATTATACACATACTTAATACTCAAAATTTTGGCAAGAAAATATTAAATAAAATTAAATAATTTTACTTTTCTCTGCAGTTTTATATCAAACATATTTTTTCGAGATGAATTGCACGGTAATTTTATAAAAAAATTGGACACTACGATCCAGCAATTTCAAATTATTTTCCACCAATTCACTAACTTTTAATTTGTTTTTTTTTAAATATACATAAAATTGTGCAAAATTTAATTAATTTGGATTACAGAGGTTTTGATACTGCTTTTATTCCCTTGGAGTTCAAAGGATCTATATAATTAAAAATGAAAAATTATTTTTTTACTTCTAAATGACCTCTCACTTTCAGTGAAAAAAAATTGTAGAATTAATTATTTGAAGAATATTTAAAGATGCATGTAAAGTACTTAAAGAGAAATATTCCATAACCTTGTGTACTGCTATAAAGTTATAACGTATACGTCTTTATACATCTTTCTCATATGTCCGCATTCCATACTGTTTAGATAAAATTATGATTAACATCGAATGGAAAGGTATCTTGCAGGAGTTAAACGCTGATTTGGTTTATTAATATGTAGCTGTGAAGAACTGTACACATATGGTGGTAAGATTTACGAATGTAATTAATCGATCATAATCAAATTTGGCACATAGTAATATGTTATGAGAGTGACGTATGGTTACGAGTGTGATGTATATGATGCGCGCATTATGATGTGCATAGGGTATCATATAACGTATGTTTATTTTTTATGGTATTCAATGCTGACTGTTTGCATAAGTGCATTTTGTAATATCCAAAGTTTTATTTGACTTATGTCTACGGCAGTAACCCGAAGAAAATTTATAGCAGCATTTGGAAATGAAATTTTGATAAGGGGAATTGTGCCTATGTTATGTTCATTTTCATATACACATTTTGCAATATCTTAATTTCTATCCGATTACTTAATCTTTTCCTTACGGCAGTACAACTGTTGTACCAATTAAAATCTCTTCTTCTAGACTGGGTTCAACTGCTGTAGGAGTCTTTTTCACCCCCATTTTTCTGGGAAAGGAGGAGAGCTCCTATTGTACCCAATTGAGAATCTTGAAGAATGCATGCAGCCCTTCCTTCAAGTTTCTCCTGACTGAAGGGGGAACGAGTTAGGAACAAAAGACAAGGTCATTGAAGGTGTTTATTTAGAGGGGTGGAATTAGGTTGAAGTCCTGAAATTTATGTTTATTTTATTTGAAAATTGAAGAGTGATATTACACTTTACGATATACACGATACTGCATTTTGTGAATTTATGTTTTTTTTTATTTGACAATATTTAAATACAACACTATGAACACATATAAATATGAACATCAATGCGAAGAATATAATTCACTACTAACACATATGATTGTAAAGAATCCTTTAGAAAAGGATTTACAGTTTGATAAGGCATGATTTAAACCTAATGAGTCGTATCTAGGAAAAATATTGTAATATATTTAATGAATATATAAACTATAATAAAATCAGATGTGGAGAAAATGCAAATAAAAATATGTATGTGCGGGACACATATTTTTATAATGTATTTAATGTATTTTTTATAATGTATATAATGTATTTTTACAATGTATTTAAATATTATATTGCAATGTATTACAAATTATTTAAACATTATATTATAATTAACTTACATGTTTGCGAAATTATTTCCACTCTCCACTCTTAAAAGATTATTTATAAATTTAAAATATATTTTTGTTACCAAAACTTTAACTACTATGCATATTAGAAATAGTTAAATTTGTAACGTTTAGGTTGACAAATGTAAATTTTACGGCGAATATAAATTAATTGAGACTTTGCATTAATTCTTTAAAACTACTTATGTATTGTGGTATTGTGTAATCTTTAGGAAATATATGTGCTACACATAAAATTCTTAAATTATATAATTTAAATTCCATTAAATGATGTAGTAAAGATATAAAATATATATAAAGGATATTGAAATGTAATGTTTTGTGAAGTCTCATTGGTGGGAGAGTGAGTATATTTGATTTACATTTGTATACATATATATACATTATATATTTACACGTATATCTATACGTTTGTTAAAAGTTAGGAATATCAAAAACCGTTTCACATGTAAGCACAAAAATGCAATAGCGCACATTTATGAGGGAGATAAAGTAATGTCAGTGTTTTTTAATAATGTCAGTAAACGTTTTTTCAATAACCCTTTATATCGTCGTACATAGTTCAAATTTTCAAAATGTTTGATTTTTTTCGTTTATCTGAGCCGGTCCAGACAAGACCACAATCGAGATTATGGCTTGATAGAGGTGGTGGTAGTGTCTTATCATTACGAAAATAAATTTTATTTCTTATTTATTCTTTGTATGTTCACCACAATTTATAAATTTTAGAATCTTAGATTTTATCAATGACATGGAAGCTGAAGCGAGTCAAGTATGACCAAAATTAAGATTCTAGCTCGAGCGGAAGTTCTAGATAATAAAATAAATACATTGAGTTTTTGATTTATAAATCATTTGCACTATCACCCCTAATTCCAACTGAAGTATTTGATTTGATTTCCTTGGTCTTGAAAAAGAGATGATCGGTCGGCACTAATACCAAGATTCTGACTATAGTGAAAGTGTTCGATAATTTTGATACATTATCCCCCCATTCACTCAATCAGTAAGTTCAATATACATTTTATCAATTTTATAGTTCGCAATCGGTAATTAGAGCAAGGATAATTCGAATATTAAGATCGCAATGGCATCAATACATAGAAAACAACGACAATACCCTCAAAAGAAAATGAGACAGTGTACATTTCATTTGGAAATTAATATTATATCTGTACTGACAAAGAAAACAGTAATGATATATAATTACATATTCATGTAATTCACCTAATTAATCTGATTCAATCTGTGTTACAACCCTGTTACCAACTTGTACAATAATTTATTTTAGGGATTTTATGAACGATTTCAAAATAATCATATTAAATAAATTAAAAAAAATATTACAATATAAATGAGTCATATCTATGTACAATCATAAAACTAATAATATAATAATATATAATTATATATATATATATATATATATATATATATATATATATATTGCATACATACAAAATATATATGCAATATATATACAAAATATATATACAAAATATATATGCAATAATATATATGCAATAAAATATAAAATATAATTGATATTCTGATGCTGATTCTTATGATACAAATTGCTTCACAGCAATATAGAAAAAGAATATATGCGACAGTCACGTGGATCACAGATATTTTGTCATTCAACGATATTCTGTATTGAATTTACGCTTAGATCAAACTTTTAATATTTTAGTGGTTCTACACAAGATCTCGTGTCATCAAACTAATTCCTTGCTTTGAAACTCCAATATTATCAGTTAAAGTATAATAGCTTAAAGACATATATTTTCAATGAAAAACAAAAATAACATATTTAAGGAAAGTGAAACTGAATACGTATAGATACAATGCATCAACATTTTCTGCAAAAAATATATCTCAGTATTCTTGACATCCATTTTGAGCCTGTTCCAAATTCCTTATCAAAATATAAGAACCATTGTTAGACGAACAAAAGATGCTTTTCCTATGAAAGTAGTAAGAATGCTTCTATTTCCATGCAATGTCAGCATACAATGATGTTTCAGCATCTTTCTTTTAATGTTAGATATAAAAAAATCTGATGTGGGCAACACATGACTTTCCTTATATAAACAATGAATTTATTACTTTTACAATAAAAAAAATAGGTATTTCTTATAGTAGATACTTATATTCTTTCCAAGATATTGAATTTTCGACAATTAGTCGTCATTTACATTGATTTAGCGTCATTTTTATCGATTTGGTGAGATTTTCGTTAATTTGGTAACATTTCAAAAAGTCCCCAAGTTGGCGACATTCCGCCAAATTAGGGAATTAATGGAATGCGCTAGATCCACGAGAATGATGTCCCCCAATTTATCGCATAATATTACATATGAAAAGTGAACATGTTTCTCAACAGCTAATATTTATTTTTAAGTTATGAGATTTTTTGATAAATTTATTTTAAAAATGTGCAATATCTCGAGAACGGTTCATGTTAGCGTTCTAAAATTTATGTCAATCGTTTTCTAAAGGAAAAAATACATAAGAAATGTCTATTTGCGTTATTAAAGGTTTTGCTTTTTTGATGATTTTTTCAAAATTTCACTCGAAAATTTAGGGGAGTTCTGAAAATCCGGTTGTGTTTAAAAACAATAGGATTTCAGTATTTACACATTGTGATTTTTGTACCAAATTTCAGTCGAATCGCTCCATTCGTTTGTGAGATATCATCACTACAGGCTCACTGACACACACACACACACACACACGCACACACACACACACAGACATCACCTCAAAAATGTTTGATTCGTGATCAGGGATGCTTGAAACGTGCTTTCCCGTCGAAAACTCGAATTCGAATTTTCAACCCCGTCTCAATAATTTCTTTATACTTTATGTATATAGGGAAAGTAATATAACTTTTAATAACAATATATGCATGTTTTTTATTTTAGCGTAAGTTTGCCACGTTTGTAATTACTTAATCTAAATAGCAGTGTGAAGAAATGCGCAGCATTCTCTTTGAAAATAAGAGCTTTCAATTCGGTCCCAGTAGCTAAATGGTAGAGAGTCAGCTGGCTAGTACGAAGATTCGTAGTGCGATTCTCGGTTTGTCGCAACACGGTTCTTTACATTAGCAGGAGATAAAAGCAACCCTGTAGGTTAGTGCAAAAATGTCGGATGTCATAAATTGGCCCTAGCACTGGACTCCGATATGCTGAGCGCTGACTTCAAAATCGGGAGGTCAACGATAATTCAGGAAGTTATCCTGGAGAATAAATATAGCAGCGGGAGTCTAACTTGTGGTAAGAATAACAGAAGGAGGTCAGACAGATTGTCAGTTGCAAGTGAGTCATCTTATATTAGAGGGCAGATAATGAACAATTTACTTCGACGGTGTATAGAGATGGGTATATGAAAGTATATTACGACGGACTATGAAAATGCACATGTAAAAGCCAATTTTATATAAAACCAAATTTCAGATTTTTTTAACATTCGATCTGACTATGCCCTAAGTTCTTAGTTAAAAGATAAAAACGATCCATAGAATATATTTATAATGCATATATTGCATTTAAATATAGTATGTTAAACTACTGTAACTATTTCAAAAGTTATAGAAATTTAACATGCATCACTAAATGCATTAAATAATAAATCCAAAATAATTTAAATTTCTTTAACACTAATATATTTTTATGTAAGCGTATAAATTAAACATAGTGAAACTTGGGTAAAGTCATGACTGATATAACGGAGACAATTAGCCACTATTATTTGTAGGTGGTTACTATACTGTGTAAAACAATTTTTACTTCCTATAATATCATGATATGTACGGAATGTTAATACTTATTCCATTCAGATCAGAACCCAATGGGGCGGCATTCAAAGGGAACGTACACTCCTTCCTCTATCATCAATTTCTCGGAAGGAAATACGAACCCACATGTTAAACGTGGTCGTACTTCGCGTGATCACGGCGATAGTTTGGTCCGACACGGGAATCGAACTCGGGGAGTCCGATTGCAATCCTAGATCTCTAACCACTGGGTTGTATTCAGCCACTGGATCGCTAACCCACTTAGAAAGCTTAAAATTTGGTCACCTATAGTATCGATCACGAATTAGTTACTAGCTTAGCTATTTTCGATTAAAACGACTGTTCTCGACAGTAATCGGCAAACATTGATAAACACAATAAAACTTGGAAGGAAGAAATTTCAACTTCGGTTTTTTAGTTTATCTTTAGCAAACTTTGTAACTAAAATAAAATAAATTAAAGTGGGAATCTATTACGTTTTCTTGAAAACACAAACCAAATGTGCGAAATATATTTATTCCAGTAAAAAATATTACAAAGCCATGTAATTCAATATGTACAGATAAAATATATAAACTATTTTTTCCAAAGAATATTTGTCAGTATCATGGACAATCCTTTGGACAAGTGTAAATTTTCACTGAAAAATGAGAACCATTGTTATTCTGATAAAAGAAGCTTTTGTAATAAAAATTTATAGAGATGATTTAGATTCCCTTACAATGCAGTCACCAGAAGTATGTGCTATAGAAGTGTTCAAAAAAGTTCCGATTTCCTGATCTTTGACAAATTTAAAAAGTAAAATAGAACTACACATGAATAGAGTAAACTGTCATTTTATACTTAAGCATCATGTCTTATAAAATATTGGGTTTTAACAAATATAAATTTTGCTGTATCCCTTTAAAGCACTCGTTGGTAAAAGGCAAATAAAAATAGAAATAAAGTGCACTTATTAAAATGTACGGGACTTGATGACCCGGTGATTAGGGTTCAGGAATTGCAAATGGAGGGCCCGAGTTTATGTCCTGGAGATTTTCAAAATTATTTTGTGTCCACGCAGATATCGGACACGTTAAATCTGAGGATCAGAAAGTATTTTTGAGAGGATTGTAGCACGAAAAATGTCTACGGATTCCCACTTGGATCCGGTCTAAATTGGGTGATACTGCCCTGGCGTTCAAATATATACCTTGCACCTTCGGCTAGGTTGGACTGTTTAACTCGAAGCTGGACTGTTATACTCAATGACTCGAATTCGATTTCCTACGCTGCCAAATCTGTCCCCATACACGAAGTACGGGAACTTTAAATATATAGGTCCGAATGTCCTTCCGAGATGTTGGTGATAGGACAATTATGAAACGGCCCAGTCGATGTTGCCTCCTCTGGATTCCGATCCAAACCGCCTGATACTGTTCCGGCTGTATAAACAGTTACCTTATGTACCTTGGGTTAGATACTACAGTCAGGGTCGAAATAAAAACCATACTTAAGGATACGTAGTATAGGAATAACTTTTATTTAACCCGTTTTCGACTCGATGCGCTGGCTCATAGCGCATCCACCGCTAAGCATCATTTACTAGTAAGCTTCCAATTTAGAAGCGCATAAGTCGCTCGGTCCAATTATGCAATTCTAGTACACCCACACTGAGGGCATATTAAGCACTAAATAAGAATGAAAACAGTATGTTAATCGAAGTAACAGAGGCTAAGTTATATAAAAACGCAATTGGAAATTTTGGGGCTTGGATTACAATTGAAATTATCTCCATTTTCACATGATTTAATCGCTTTTTGGAGAAAATTACGAGTATAATAATGAAGAAATAATTCTACCTTTTATCGAGTATTAAAATAAAATCTCGAAATTAGAGAATCGCATATTAAATACTTCTTATCTACTATATTTTTCAATAATTCGACAAACCTCAGTAATCTAATACTACCTGGATTATAATAGTGCGGATTTCTGTGATTGTACTATAATTACATATATATAGTCCACTTTAAAATAAACAATTCATGTATCGGTAAGTATGAGTTTTAAAATGAATTTCACAAAGTTTCTGCTAATAAACATTTTTTATATCCAAGTAAAAATAAAAATAATTATTCACTTGATGGTGTTGCATTATTGAAGTAAATTCATATATTGTTGAAATAAATAATTTTGAAAACAATTTATTAATTTTAAGAATCTGCATTAATTATAATAATTATGAATACTAATGTTATACAAACATTTTTAAGATAATAACATAAATAAAAATTATTTATTCAAAATAACAAATACGCTATACGTGATTCATTGTGCTTTTATTATTTCTCTAATAAGTATTTAAAATTGCATTTTATTTTTTATTAGTACTTTAGTATAGTCAACAGTTGTAAAACCGAAACTGTTTTCTCAAAGCTTAAATTTTCAAGCATATTTGGTGAAATAAAGAAAAAAGCATAATTTTAGTTTTTTATATTATCCTAATTAATTAAGATATCCAGACCTTACATTCTATGCATTATTTTCTTTTTTATAATTAGACATCCATACTTGGTAACTCTAAATTAAAAATCAGTGTTCATATTATTACATAGATTTTTATTTTTCCGAAAAAAAAAACAAATTAAAATGAAAAATGGCTTGTAAAATTTTGTTTTGCTAAATTATTTATAAGCAAACTAGCTGGGATAAATAATGATAGCTGTTTGTGAAATTACTCTTAAGATAATGATTATTTTCGATTATGAAAAAAAACTACCCCTTTCCTAGCAAAATATAATGTTAAGTGCTAAAAATTGATTGCAGGGGCAGTAAGTAAATGAATTTATTACTTTAAATTATACTTGCCTGTTAATATTTCATCGCGACACAAAAAATGCCTATTTCGCTTGTCCTATATTATTTTTTTACAAAGAAAATGTTCTTAGATATTTTATGCCTCTTAAGGGTGGTATTTTCCATTTTATGGATAGCTATATTTAAATAAAACAATACATTTATTTTGATCAACAAATCACAGCTTTATATGCAGTAGCTATGTTATGAATATTTACAGTTTGATGTCAGTCTAACTTGGAACGTTATACAAATAGCTTTTTGTGGCATCTATTTTTAATTTGAAAATTTAACTCTTTTATTTTTGAAAATGGTTACAACTTTTCAGCGTTCTACAGAATATGAAATAATATTAGAAAGCTCTACAAAATATGAAATAATATTATATTTGAACATTTCACATACGTCCGATTTCCCCTCCTATTAAAAGTCTCACACAGTGTAAAAGAAATGTTGACAAACAGCTATCATCATCACACAAACATCATTAAAAACTTCACACGGAGAATGATGCATGTGCACAGGCATCATTACAAACATCACACAGCTAATGACGCGTGTGCATATTATGTGAACATACATCCTTCGTTAATTGATATTCATGGATTCTGAAATCTTATAAATACACCAGTAGTTAGACCTTTTACATCATCTAACGCTTTACTTTGAATAATGTATACATATTTCTTAGAAAAAATCCTTAATGATCGAATTGTTTTAAGGAAGTTCATTGAGTGTACGCGTCAGTCCTATCTTTAGAAAAGTGGCCATGCCCAACTAAGTATAAGTGATTTCAGCGCCCCTAGTAGAGAATTTACAAGTTAGGTTAACGAACTCGGCAACAGAGTAACATAGACAAAATAATCTTATTACACATTTGTAAAGTATTGTCAACATTAGGGAATGATTCCAATAACGTACGAAACGTATACACATCAATAATTGCAAGCCAGAATGTTGGGTCACTAGTGCATTCAAAGCCTGTATCACATTAAACGATTTTTTGGACAACAAAACAGTTGAAATATTTGCAGCAAACTTAAAAATAAATGCTTTGTAAAGGAGCATTAAAAAAATGAACGTAAAGTAGTCAGGCGATGAAATATGCATTTCAATTTCGAATTCTGAATATCGTGTATGGCAAAACTAAATTATTATAATTATTTTTTCGTTTTTCATTTCATTTTTAATTTATAAAAATTTCCTACGTTTGTGAGACCAGGAGGCACCATATGTAGTTTTTGATGTTTACTACGAACTATATTCACTGATTTATGACAGTTTTGGCCCGGAATGTTATGACCCCTATGAATACAAGTCATACAAATTGAGGGTGTGGTTGGGGCAAAATATCCCAGGGTCAAAACTTAAATAAAACTTAAATGGAAACTGAGAGAGCTAATAATGCAAAGATACGACATCGAACTGAGGAGCATCCAATAAGAACAAGGAGGGGTATATGAACCCCAGGCCAAATGATGAGGCTGCCATGAAGAATGTCAGCTAATATACTTGAATAAATCATCAGGAGCTGAAGAGAGAGACTCCTGTTTTTAAACAGTGATTTATTCATTTTTTTAAGCAGAGATTTTAAACAGTGAGTTATTTATTTTTGTATTGAGAATGCTATAGAAAAGACGAATGTGATATCCAAATGCCAATAAAAGAATCGGAAGAAGGTGTCATGCTGAGCTACAGACCCGAAATACAGAGATGTGTGCCAATCTTCATGTATGCTAGGTCAATTTTTGATCTTTGGAATACGATCCAAAAGACCTGATCTTACACGGTGCTTTTCTCCTCCTTAAACGTCTGTTCTTGTTGTTGAGACCCAGACCGCCCGACCTACCAGAAAGGTGTAAGATAACTGTTTGGACGGTCGGGAAATGCCATTCAATTTAGACCGGAACCCAGTGGGGGAGGCTTCCAGAGGAACCGTACCCTCCTTCTCCTACCACCAACCTCTCGGAAGGACTTACGGACCCACATGATTAACGTGATCGCACTCCGCATGAACACGGCGGCTGTTGTGGCAGGGTGCAAATCCAGTGCGCAAACCACCGGGTTACCGCGCCCGAAATGTGCCAACAGCACGCTGTGTTTTCAGGTGGTCACCCATCCAAGTACTAACCGCGCCCGATGCTGCCTGACTTCGGTGATCTAACGGGAACGAGTGTTTTCAGTACGGTCGCTGGCTCTTCTTAAACGTTTGTTAATAAATTCGTGTAGTTTTAATCATAATAATGTAGATGTGTGAATAAATGATAATCCATTTTAATAATTGATAATTATATTATATATTTTAATAATTATTTATTGTTTTATTTATTTTAATAAATGATAATTATATTGAAATGAAGCTTTTAAAGTGTAGTGTTTTATTTTATTGATTATGTTAAGGAACTCGTGCAAAGAAGTAATGGTAGGTTTTTCGGTCATGATGGGAATGTACAAATATTACGATTCAATTCAACTTTAATTAGGATTAATAATTTAATCCTCAAAATTTATATAAAAAGTAAACCTAATTGATTGTTTTTTCACCACATTGTACACAAAGTATAAGTTACGGAATTAATTAAAATAATTTGAGTGTGTAGAATAATAAATGCGTTGCTTTATCACTGTGGGAAGTTTTCTGAATCTCTGGATGCAATTAAGGCCTCTAGAATGGTGTTTTCAAACCGTACCCTAAAACCAACACGTAAATCCCTATGGTAAACACGAATGCTAGATATTTTTTATCATATTCAGGCGCTATTTCTAATACTTATTTTCTGTATAAGAATAGCTAGGGAATAATTTTTGTTCTAAATTTGAAGTTAGGTGGTATGATAATACTCATATAATCATAATATTATGATGTTGGTCGTGGAGTTTAAAAATACAAGTTAATACATATTACCATTTAATTAATTTATTAGTTTTACTAATATTATAAAACTTAGAAGAAAAAACTAATATATATATATATATACATATATATATATATATATATATATATATATATATATATATATATATATATATATATATATATATATTATATTTTCTTGGAGTACACTTACATATCGACCCACGTACTTACTGTGGTAAGCTACCACACTTTGGGAGACTATAGCTCTAGAACATCACAAACAAGTTTGGACGAGGGAAGTATGCAATTGGAAATAATTAAAAGTTATTATATTGTAATGTTATTATATTGTAAATTGTTATTATAATATATTTAATTAAATGATATTATACAGTGACAAGTATGAAGAAAAAAAATAAAAATATTTCCGTTATCTGATTACAGAGAACAACTGTCTTCTTCTGACAATATTTTATATAATTAAAAGAAAAAGTCACATTTAAAAAGTATGGTGCCAATTCTTTAAAATTATATCTGCATTACAGGACATAAATTGCTAAGCCATATATTACTTAACAGCAAAATCAATATTTTATTTGGTTAATATTTATATATTGCTACAAATATGAAGAAATCCTACAAATATTCTTTTATAGCTCAACGCTTATTTTTTTACATATATATTTCATTACAAGGAATTAATTAAAATAATTTGAGTGTGATCCAAAAGATGGGAGAAAATTAAGAAGATTTGTAAAATAATAGGGTTTCTTAATTGAAACGATGGTGTGAAGTAATTATCAGTTTAATAATTCAACAAACACTGACAAAATATTGAGATATTGACATTAATGAGCAACGATGTCTAATGAAAATCAAATTTATAATTTAATTATAAAAAATTTACTTATTTTCAAATAACTCTTGAGTATTTCCATATCTAGTGGAGAGACGCCGCACTTCAGGGTTTCCTGGCCAGTGATTCAAAAATGGAAAATCGCAATAAAAGCACTCTACACGAAATCTATGTTTCGTTCAAACAAGGAATCCGCTGGCATTTCTGGAGTTTTAGCTAATGAATACTTTTTGTTCTAAATATGAGGTTTGGTGGTCAGATGTTGCTCATATAATCATAATATTATGATGTTGGTCGTGGAGTTTAAAAATACAAGTTCATACATATTACCAATTAATTAGTTTATTTGTTTTACTAATATTATAAAACTTAGAAGAAAAAACTAATATATATATATATATATATATATATATATATATATATATATATATATATATATATATATATATATATATATATATATATATATATATATATATATATATATTATATTTTCTTGGAGTACACTTACATATCGACCCACGTACTTACTGGGGTACGCTACCACACTTTGGAGACTATAGCTCTAGAACAACACAAACAAATTTGGGCGAGGGAAGTATGCAATTGGAAATAATTAAAAGTTATTATATTGTAATGTTATTATATTGTAAATTGTTATTATAATATATTTAATTAAATTATATTATACAGTGACAAGTATGAAGAAAAAAATAAAAATATTTCCGTTATCTGATTACAGAGAACAACTGTCTTCTTCTGACAATATTTTATATAATTAAAAGAAAAAGTCACATTTAAAAAGTATGGAGCCAATTCTTTAAAATTCTGTCTGCATTACAGGACATAAATTGCTAAGCCATATATTACTTAACAGCAAATTCAATATTTTATTTGGTTAATATTTATATATTGCTACAGATATGAAAAAATCCTATAAATATTCTTTTATAGCTCAACGGTTATTTTTTTTACATATATATTTCATTACAAGGAATTAATTAAAATAATTTGAGTGTGATCCAAAAGATGGGAGAAAATTAAGAAGATTTGTAAAATAATAGGGTTTCTTAATTGAAACGATGGTGTAAGAACCTGGATATAAATCGTTCTCGTATATTTTACATGTTAGCACCATTTACATAACAGTGCCTTACCTGAATGTGTTTACTTAATTTAAAGGACATGTTTTGGAGTAAGAATAAATTTAACAAATCATACTGCAACGATAGTGTAATTTTACTTATGTTCTCCTACTTTCAGCAAAAATGCTTGCAATTTAAACGTGTTCCCTGTTGTACCATTTGAGAAAAATAAGACATAAATATGAACACTGGCGTTTATGGCTGTTGTGCATTTTCCAAAACATTATTTACTTTAAACAGTGTTCACTGTACAGAATATTAAGACACAATAAATGAAAAGGTAAGGAAAATATAAGTTCTAAGGCAGAAAGCACATAAGGAGCATCATAAGGAGCACTAGCAAAAGATGGGAAAAAGATATATTGACATTAATGAACAACGAAGTTGGAAGAAAATCAAATTTATAATATAATTATAAAAAATTTACTTATTTTGAAATAACCCTTGAGTATTTCCATATCTAGTGGAAAGATGCCGCACCTCACGGTTTCTTAACCAGTGATTCAAAAATGAATAATCGCAATAAAAACACTCTGCACGAAATCTATGTTTCGCTCAAAAAAGGAATCCACTGGCATTTCTGGAGTTTTAGCTATAGTTAACATTCTGTGGTAAACGATAAAATATTTTATAATAAATTATACAACTCATATTAGATATGTGTCGATTTCATTTGAAAAAAGACACAGGAACGCAACACATTTATCAAACACAATTCAAACACTAAGAGGCACACAGTTAGTGTTTACTGCATTAACAACCCGGAATTACCCTATACATAAAATATATTTTTGATAACAACAATAAATAGTATAGCAATAATTTTGCCATCAGGAAAAATTATTGCTATAATATTATTATAAATGCCAGTTTCTAATCTGTGACTTTTTTGATATTGAAAAATTACTTTTTTTAAATAGTCTTTTAAGAACTATTTTAAAAGTCTTTAAATACGTCTCTTATATCTCAACCAATTCCACACAATTTTATAATAAGATTCAATACTTTGTTAACATATTGTCCGAAATGACATTTTAACTCAGTTATAATCAAATACTTAGCTGCTTTGAATTGGCGTAAGCTGTTCTTGACAAGTAAAGAGAAAAAAGAGGAATGTATTTATGCATGGAAATCCTTCTTAAGCATCCCGTACCAAAAAGAACGCAATGACAGATGTTTTTGTAGGTTTTGAAAGTAATAGATTCAGTTTAATTCGTTTTTTATTCCAAACAGTATTTACTGAGAATAAATAGTAAACAGAAATGTTTCGTATTGCAGTATGTAATTTAAAATTTTTGTAATTGTGTATTAATGTTTGTATGATAGTAAGTATGTTCTTAACAACAATTTTTAAACTGTGAATAATATCAATTTTAAATGCTAATAAATGTTAAATAAAATGTTTCATTTCAATGTCAATTGAGTTCAATTCCCAAGTTGAATTTGGTTATATTGAAACTTTAATGAATTTATATAAAAGTTAACAATCAGTTTAAATAATTAATACACATTGCTTTCTATATTTTATTGATTTTTAAATTACAGATTTCAAGTGATTCTGTATTAAACCGCAAGTGGGTAAAATCATGATGTAATTCAGATTAAAGTAATGGTGTCAGTGAATACTTTAAAAACAGAGCGCTATGTAAATAAAAATTTGTTCATCTGATCATCCGAAATTGATTGTTCTATATAATGCCTTGTAATAGGGCAGAATTTGCTTTACTTTAATTTTTATATCTTAGAATGATATTGAAACTATGAATCAGGGGTTGGATTTGGACAATCAAGTGAACACATTTTTACTTCTAAACTTATTATGAACTTTCAAAATCATAAAACAAAGCACATATATTTGTAATATATGTTGAATCATACGACTGTGATTGGCTATCTAATCATAACTGAACAATTGTTACCATTATATATCCTTCTATATCTGAAGTATACCTTACAACTCTGACTGATTTCATAATTTAAACTATAATTTTTTTGCATATATAAAGAATGTACATAAGCGGAATATTATGAAAAGCATATCTTCCAGAGTTTATCAATTTCAATTACTTATAGGTTGAATTTTTAAATTTAATGACTTCCCAATATTCAAGTATTATAATTTTAAACAAATAATGTTCAACCCGTCAATCAAAATCTAGCAGTCGATCAATCTTATGAAGTTTATCATGGAATGATTTGGGTAAAAGGAATTTGACCTTTTCGGGAAAAAAATTATAATGCTGCCTTAAAACTATCATATAGTAATCGACTGAGGTTAAATATAATATTTTGATTAAATACTGTTTTCATTTTAACTATAATTGTTCACGTAGTTTATTCAATAGTTAAGAATATTAAATTATTTCTTTTAAAATGTGGTGAATATTTAAAGCAGACATTAAATTTTCTGCGAACTTCAACATTCAGTAGAGCAATAAGAATTAAAGAGAAATTACTCCCCGGCTATATTTCTTCTTAACTTATGAGATATTAATTTTATAATTTGAATAGTCATTCCTAGAGATTTTCGGTATATTTATATCTAAACTAACTCCAAAAGATATTTACATTTTATTGATAGTTTTGTGATTTATTTTAGTTTTCAGAGGAGGATGATAAGGAGGAGATTGATACACTCTCCTCTTAAATACGTCTCTGAATTGTTACAGATACAAGTCGATCTTTAGATAAATTGTATAGTAAAAGTGGACTTTTCGGTTCAAAATATTGGGCACCACTCTTTTAAACAATCAATGAACCATATGAAATTTGATACTATGTTACCAATATTTGAAGTAGTTATTATATTTGATTCTATTCTCATAAAATGCCAGAATCTTCAGTCAAAATTTTAATCGTATATTTAAATAATATACGTTGCGTTTTACCACTTATTTGAGGTTGAAACTTTAATCTCACTGACTTCCTAAAATATAATAGCGACTTCTCTTAATCATCAATGCGCCGTATGACATAATCGCTCGTCTATTAAAAAATATAACATACTATATAAATATAACATACTATATAGTATGTTATATTTATACTATTATATATAATACTATAAAAATATAACATACATAAAAATATAACATAAGTTATATTATATATAATACTATAAAAATATAACATACTATATAACAAAAAATATAAATAGCTGCTTCAAATTAAAAAAAGTAATGTATTGTGGTCAGGCATTTGGGCATATCCCCAAAGGGCATATCACTAAAATGCTGTGCATGAAAACAGAAAGCATTCAAAGTGCAATATTTAATTACAATTCATTAATGCGGTTTACATTTATCAGCCAAAACTTCAACTGATCTGATTCAACTGAATGGAAAATCTCGTTTAGCAAATTGATATTTTCTCAAAATTGGTTCTTGCAGCTTTTAAAATTTGTTTCCTTTCAAAATCATGTTAGTGTGTGAATTAATTCCGGACGAGACTTTTATTAAAATAAATAACTAAAAACAAACGTAAAAACAGTCTCAGATGTGCATTAAAAGTATATCCATTAAAATTTTTGCATGCTACTATTTTGAGAAATTATTGTTCTCTCAAAAATGTAGGTATGAAACTTTGATTATAGAAGCATGTTTTAAGATCGCTTAAATACATTGTTTTCGAAAATGTGTCCAGCTGATGTGCATTTTATAAATTTTATGTTCCTGATACAATATGGATAATGAATCTGTACATTGTTACACTCAGGTTAATGACACTTTGATCATTTAGTTTCGAGGTCAATTTTCAGTAATTATACAGAAGTAGACAGTACACTAACCTTAAAATTTCAGATCGTTGTAACTTTATGCAAGTACGCCCATTGGGGAGTTCAGGCACCACTTGATTAGGGTCCCGGGCTCTAGAAGAGACCTGGACCCCAACATATTTTTGAGGGAGGAAAGTCATTTAATTTCACAAAAATAGGAAAGTCAAATAAAGTGAAGTTCAAGATGGGTTTATATGGGTCGAATGCTTACATGTATCGCCCTGAGTCATGACTACATGGACTCTTATTACACCACTTTGTATCATGTGTACTGTGCTGTGATTCGTGAATTAAATATAGATTCAAGATCTCATGGGATTCATCTAAAAGCATTATCTAGGTCTTTTAAAGACATTCGTGATACATTGTATTTAAAATGTAAGGTTAATTTGTCTTAGTGCTACTGTAAATATTTTATGACTCAGACGGAATAGAAAACTTGGATCTCTACTGGGCTAGGCAATGATCTATTAGAATGGATAGTACATCTCCAATACTATTTGTAGAATCTACATTTAGTATGTATGTAAAATATGATGTGGACATGATAATGCAAGAACGACTATCCGAAGCGCTTCTAATCCTTATTTTGAAATGTATTATATTAGAAAATGAAAAAAAAATTGCATGATTATAATGCGGATAATCCACAATTTTGAATTTTCATTGGATTTTTTTATGAGGTCAATATTATTATCCTTGCAATAAAGAAAGTGGAACATTCAATACAGGAATTATATTCGCTATGCATTAGGATGCACGTAAATAGCATGTAATAGTATGTTATAGTATGTAAATAGTATGTAATAGTACAACAGAAAATTGATGTATCAAATGAATGGATTTCGTTGACTTGTTGTCGAATTTTATATTTTCTTAAAGAATTAAATATTTGTATAGGACCAACATACAAATGCCAACTCTAATTTTTTTGCAAGTACACTACATTTTTCCCAGCAGATTTCTATGCACCCGAGTTATATGAAATTTGATAAGCTTATGTTAATTAGAAACAGGAAAAATCTGCTAACGTTAGTTAGAAATAGATATGCGAATTCTCCAATTTGTCTCATTGTATATAAAGTATATCAAAACCTTATGATTCATAGAAAAGTAAGATTTTACGCACATCGGAATATTTATGACCATACCAATGTTTCCCAATCTGAAAATTGTGACATCCATGATCCATAAAGAACATTAATCTGACAACATCCATGGACCGGAAATTTTTTTCGCTTTTCCTCATGGAATAACCGTTACTTTCATAGCAATATGTAAACTTGATATATGTTTTTATTTTCCGAACCTCTGTGGCGACATATTCAGTCATACCACGAAATCGGCTTCTAGCATTTAAAAGACATTAAATTGCCCGATTCTACAATGATCAAGTTTATGATCACAGAACCAACCTAAACGTTCATTCCAGAAGTTAATATCGTGATCCCATTACAGATATCAGCATTCATGGAGCATTTAAGAACTGATTATGCATTATTCAGAAGGAAATACCAGATACCTACAACGACAGCAATGCCATTTGCTATAAAACATGTTCTTTTCTTTCTAACATGTTTTGTTTACGCAAAATGTATTAAAGATGTTCATAAATTGAAAATTTTAGGAAATATATTGTTACATCAAATATCCGCTAACAGACACCCGAGTGTTTATTTTTTCTGTTAGGGCACTCAAGAAAGCAGCTGCAGACCAGTATTCTAGATGAAGTATTTTTGTTTGATTTTTGAAGATGAATATAATTACGTTTGGTACAATATAAGTATAAATGTTGGTTTTGACATCATCCAGGAGATACTGCATTATATTACTGTTTGTAGTACGGAATATCACATTGCTCACTATATTGTTCACCGTATTGTTCAGTATACGCAATGTATTACTGTGCATATTGTGCAATGAAACAACTCAATATATTTGGTCATTTGTGAGGTATTTAATACAATTTTAACCCAGGAAAACAATAGGCCACAATCGATTTCTAGCCACTTGAATTGCACTAAAACGTGCTACCTTGGCGGTAAAATTAAGGAGTTAAATCTCCATATTAGGAAAACGCCAATACCGTTTCTGACAACATTTCTTGTGGCTTTGGGATAACATAACTAGTCCTATATTGTATAAATTTCTAAGAAAAAAGATCGAAAATATTTATTAAAATTGTCAGTTTTGTAAAAATAAATTATTAGCGCAATGCACAGTGGAATTTACTCAATAAATAATAGTTCTACGTATTCACAATTATTTTAACTTTTATTTTTTTTTTATCTGCATATATTCTGAGCTCTGTCCTACAACTATGAAAAAAAACTGGTTAATTATACTCATAATTTTATATCCTTTAATTCAAAAATAATCAAAAATAACTTATACTAAATACTCCATTTTGTTGTGTCAACTAACAATAGCGGGTACTTTTCTAACACTATTGAAACAAAGGTATCATTCTCAAAGCATTATCGCGTTTTCAAGTGTTTTATTAATAGGAGTTTTATCTCCTAATTTCTAACTTCATGCGTGCTACATATTATACCCTCGAACCTTGTAAATAGTTAATATAATTAATTTACACGTTCTTGTCATATAGCATGTATCATAAATTTTTCAATCTGGGACATCCCCAAAGCATTATGGTATTTTCAACAGATTTATTCATAGGAGTTTTTTTTATCTCGTACTTTCTAACTCCATACGTTCTACATGTCAAACGCTCGGACCTTGTAAAAAAATATTAAATTGACTTACATGTATTTGTCATATAGCATGTTCCATACAATTTTCACGCATGGACATTAAAATTCCATATATTACCCATATTTTATTAATGTATGGAACTATTATATCCCACTAAATCAATGTGCATTACCGAAATCTATTTTCTTAAATAAATATGAAATCAGAAGTTTCCTCATTTAATCAGACGAGCAGAACTTCTAATGAAATTCACTCTTTGAAACAGCATTTAGTAATTTGAAAATATGTAAAGTGCAAATACAGTGGCAAATAATATAATAAGTTTTCTTAGAAAGTTTAAATTGGTGTTGGAGAATTCTGATTTTTATGCTACCCATTTCTTAATGGGGAAACCTGTTATGATACATCTTTGAAATATGTTTATTTAGTTGTCTTAGGATGTTTAATTTTGTTGCTGGTTAATTAAGATTTATGTGTTTCATATTCAGTAATGGGGGAAGGGGTTATGTTGTTTTAGATTTATGGAGATTTTTTTTTGTGTTCTTGTGGTATGTTATTTTTGCTTATTTTATTTTTGTTTAAGCATTCAAAATTTGTGAATTTAAAGTGTGTCAAATGTTTTCTAATATAAGGTGCATGTTCGGATCTGGCATTATTTTTATTTTATCTTTTGAGATGCTTAACTCTTTCTATGCATATCCTACTTTCGTCTTGTAAATGGATGATATGTGAAATTGTATGTTTTATGGAATATTTTCCCGACTGTAAATTTTGCAAGATGAAATAAATGTTCATCCGTCAGTGCATATTGCTAAATACCGTACGATGAGCTGAACGGCTTGTTTAAAGGAAATAAAACACGGCTGGATTCCTCTCCAAGGTGAATATTGGTAAAGTATATGTAGGTGCATCTTAAACATTGATATAATAGTATCTAGAAGAAATATATATATAAACTGCAACTAAAGTGCTTACATTTCATGAACTTGGGTTTGGATATTGAAGGATGGTTAGAGTCCTAAAACATGTGGGTTACCCGAAGAAACAAAATTATTCCTTTCAGGAAACACGGTTATTTCTGTGCTTCAATTTTTAAGTAGTATTAACTGTATTTCGTTATTCTTGTCTCCTTTGTACCAAGCGCATTGTTCTCCACTTATGATTAATATTTAGATTTTATCAAGCAATCATGTAGATTTGTAATAAATACAAACTTACACATGTACATTTACAAGTAAATATAAACTTACTCTTTATATAACATTAACTTAATATGTTAAATTTAATGCACATTGATGTCTTAATTTTTCTTAATACGCATTAATATTTGGTGTATGATTCAGTTAAGCCAAATAAAAAAAAAGTTTGGTTTTGAATTGTTCTGCCATTCTATTGTTTCATTAAAATTTTTCCATTGAAATATATATTTCTACAGATGTGATATAGATAGAAAATAAACCGTGACTGATATGGATTCAGCATGACATATCGGAGGTAAGTTGAGAATTTACATAGGTTTTCAATGTTCTATGCTTTTTTCATTCCCGTTTAAAAATGTCCGTGTCAAACTTCTATATGTATACGACTCAACATTCTCTATAATTATTTAATTCTTGTTTACAAATTTAGAACGAATGACTCATAATTTATATTACGATTAGTATTAACATATTATTGTAAAACGCTAATTTTTAGTGACAAATCGAAATATCGTGTGCTAATGTGTTAACTCTCTATTGATGCTCTGGAATAGTTTCATGTTTCCATATTATTGAAATAAATTATATAAACTACTGTGATAACATTATATTTTTATATAAAGAAAAAAATTGTGTTTGAGTGACTGGGATCAACTTTTTAAATAAAGCAAAGGATATAAAAATCCCCGTTATCTGCATTATTTTACGCTATATTAAAACAGTTTTCATATATTAAATTACATTTATCTATCTGAGACAATTCCCCTGATGCTAGACAACTTATTGAACAAAAGTGAGTGCTTTGTCAAGCTATTTAAAGATTGTGAGTCGCCATTATCTACAGCGGTAATTGTTTTCTTAACATCCATCTTTAGCTATCAGAAAGAACAAAGTATATATAAAAAATGAACTATAGACTTGCTTTACTATGGGGTTCTACTTCCGGAAACCGTAGAAATTTCCTATTTGTTTCATATTAATAGAACATAAAGCTTACATGAAGAATTTTAATTATTCAGATTCAGTTTTTCTAATATACAGTACTACTTTCTTTTTCTATCAACATGCAAAAAAATAAAAAATAAAAACACAGTATATTTTTTAAGTGTTGCATAACATGTTCCGTTATTTTTTTCTGATAGAAATATCACGAAGCTTCTGACAATGTTGATAAACCTTTGCTTTAGGAGCTGTTATAATGCTAATAGCTGATTGAAATAAATCTATATAAATAAAAATGAAAATCTGTCTGTCTGTCTGTCTGTCTGTCTGTCTGTCTGTCTGTCTGTCTGTTTGTCACACCATCACGGAAGAACGGCTGAACCGAATTTGATGAAATTTTGTGGGTAGCCCAGAAATAGCCCCACTTAAAATTATATCCGTGTTTTGAGTTTCTACGACCAGTGGTTCTCGAGATATTAGTAAAAAACGAAATTTTCGTTTGTCTCATCATCACGGAAAAACGGCTGAACCGAATTTAATGAAATTTGGTGAATAGCCTTGAAATATCCCCCCATAAATTTTGTCCAAGTTTCGAGTTTCTAAGACCTGGGGATGTCGAGATATTAATGAAAAACGGAACTTTTTCCTAGGAGTTCTACTCCCTAACTCCGTGGTTTATCCAAACGAAAAGCTTGAAAATCGTTTGAAAGTGAATTAAAATTTAATCTCTGAGTTTGATGGGAGATCTTTTGCGTTAATTAGTCACTTTCTGAAAAAATGAATTGTTTGAAACATGATTTAAAGGGGAAATCTATCTCCATGGTTCATGGTTTATTTAAAACAAGCTTTTACGGAACAATGAGAAGTATAGAGAAATCAAAATCGTTATTTAATTTCACAGTTTATGTTATAAGACATGACATATTTAACATGTTATAAGATTCTATCTTATATCATGTTACTCAGAAACGCAATTAAATTAAATCTGTCTGTTAATATTAATAATTATTTTTTCGATTTGAATAATAAATAAATGGATATAAAAATATATTTTAGAAAAGAACGATTTGATTTTTCTTATAGCATTTTTGACTGGATAATATCAATTACGGTCTTCAGGTTTAAAAATTATTATTATTTGTATTTTCGGGGATTATTGATTCAAGGATTATTGATATTTTCAAGTTATTATGCAATTATTTTATTATGAAAAAAATTGTTTAAACTCATATATTGTATGTTGTACGAATCTTCTACAAATACACGTGTATATCTTTTAATCTACGAGAATATAAGTAGTACAGGTATATTGACATATGTTTTGATATATATTGGCATATATTGGAATCAATTACGACCTTCTGGTATAAAGAGTACGGATATTATTGATGTTTTCAATTTATTACGTCATCTCTTTTATTTTGGCAAATATTTTTGAGACGCATATTGTAATACGGGTAATCTTCTACTAACACATTGGCATATTTTCTGATCTGCGACAATATAATTAGTACGGGGTTGCATATATTCATTCAATTCCTATTTTTTCTTCTGTAAATTTGCTTACAAAAGGGGGCAGGATGTTTTATTCTTCAGATCTGATCGTGAAGATAATTTTGCATAGTGAGAACATATATTCTTAAACTTCTCTTTAGGAGCAATAAATTTAATATTTTAACAGAATTTGCACATGATTGCGAACTTTAAGTTTCTTTAAATTATACACTCCGTACGAATAACGGGTGTGCTGTTAGTGGTTAATAAATTTTAACATTTTAGGAGGATATATCATGTTGCTCGGCATCGCAATTAAATTAAATGTGTTTGTTAATGTTTTTATTATTTTTTTTTCGATTTAAATAATAAATAAATGGATAAATGGATATAAAATTATATCTTATGAATGGACGGTTTGATTTTTCTTTTAATTATATTAATTGCTGACTGCGTACATCAATTTCATTTATTTTGGCAAAGAGTTTTCAAGCTTATATCGTATTTAGCTACTAAACTCATATATTGTGTTTAGCCAATAAATTCATATAGCCGATTGTTGAAACAGAAAAAGAGTAGAGCGGGTATATCTTCTAATACAATTGTAGTGTTTTCATTTAGTATATTGAAACGGGATAAGAAAGTTTCATTCAGATCTGCAAATTCAAAGCTACGAATTTGGAGGGATATCGCTAATTTGACAACTTTTCTTAAACTTTGCCAAATTGACGGAAATGTCGCCAAATTGATATAAACGACACACAAACAGCTGCCATAAACCTTCGGGTTGGTCATGTGGCTTGGGTCTTCTACATATCAATGAAATTTTTTTTTGTTTTGTTAGAAGAGAGTACTGAAATGATGTTTGGTTAGCATTTATCTGTCAGACCAACCATCCTACTTAGTAATACATTTAGCGAATTTTTAAAATGTCACCAAATTGATAAAAATGTTTTCAAATCTATAAAAATATCTTGAAATTGATAAAATTGCGCTACATAAATGATATTAATTGTTTTTTGTTAGGGGATAGTATTGTGATGATATTTCGTCAATTTGTCGCAAAGTGGAACTGTCAGTTCTACAGTCCCTCTTGGCGATAAATTTGGCGATTTTTTAAAATGTCGCTAATTTGACGAAACTGTCGCTAAATGTTCCATAGAAATATAACTATTTAGACGATATTTTTTCTACCAATTTATTTGAAGCAAATGATATCTCACTTAGCAACGGATTTAAATCCAATGTGTTTATGCGGCAGACGATTTTTATTAAATCCTTTCCGATTTGAATAATGAAGATATGTATATAAAATAAATTTCATTGCCATTTCATTTTGGATTGGATAATATCAATTATACTCTTCAGGTTTAAACATTATTATTATTGATATTTTCCGGAATTATTGATATTTTTAAGTTATTACGCCATTGTTTTATTGCGGCAAAAATTGCTGACACACGCATATTGTACATTGTACGAGTAATCTTCTAGGAATGCACGGGTATATCTTCTAACCTACGAGAATATAAGTAGTACAGGTATATTGGCATATATTTTGACATATATTGGCTATATATTGGAATCAAGTACAGTCTTCTGGTATGACGATTAAGGGGATTAATTATATATTCAATTTATTACGTCGTCTGTTGTATTTTACCAAAAAACATTTGTGACTCATATTGCAAAACGGGTAATCTTCTATTAATAATCGGACATTATAAGTAGTACGTGTATATCTTCCCATATAATTTTAGCACTTTAATTTTGACATATATTGGAATAAATGACTGTCTTCAGATTTAAAGATTACGGGTTTATTGGTATTTTCAATTTATACATGTAATCTACTAATACAGGTTATATTTTCTAATATTCGCGTATATAATTAGTACGGGTCCCATACAATTTTAACGCTTTTATTTTGCATATATTGATTCAATTCCATATTTTTTTTTATATTTGCTTACATAAGGGGTCCAAGATGTTTTATTCTTCAGATATGTCTATGAAGATAATTTTATATAGCGAGAACAGAGATTCTTACACTTCTTTTTAGGAGCATTATATTAAATATTTTAACAGAATATTTTGATTAAACATGTCATTTAGTATACTATAAGAATTTGGGCATGATTATGAATTTCAAGATTCTTTATATTATATACTCCGTATGAAGAACGGGTATGCTGTTAGTCTATATAAATAAAAATGAAAATCTGTCTGTCTGTCTGTCTGTCTGTCTGTCTGTCTGTCTGCCTGTCTGTTTGTCACACCATCACGGGAGAACGGCTGAACCGAATTTGATGAAATTTTGTAGGTAGCCCAGAAATAGCACCACTTAAAATTATATCCGTGTTTTGAGTTTCTACGACCAGTGGTTCTCGAGATATTAGTAAAAAACGAAATTTTCGTTTGTCTCATCATCACGGAAAAACGGCTGAACCGAATTTAATGAAATTTGGTGAATAGCCTTGAAATATCCCCCCATAACTTTTGTCCAAGTTTCGAGTTCCTAAGACCTGGGGTTGTCGAGATATTGATGAAAAACGGAACTTTTTCCTAGGAGTTCTACTCCCTAACTCCGTGGTTTATCCAAACGAAAAGCTTGAAAATCGTTTGAAAGTGAATTAAAATTTAATCTCTGAGTTTGATGGGAGATTTTTTGCGTTAATTAGTCACTTTCTGAAAACATGAATTGCTTGAAACATGATTTAAAGGGGAAATCTATCTCCATGGTTCATGGTTTATTTAAAACAAGCTTTTACGGAACAATGAGAAGTATAAAGAAATCAAAATCGTTATTTAATTTCGCAGTTTCTGTTATAAAACATGACATATTTAACATGTTATAAGATTCTATCTTATATCATGTTACTCAGAAACGCAATTAAATTAAATCTGTCTGTTATTTTTAATAATTATTTTTTCGATTTGAATAATAAATAAATGGATATAAAAATATATTTTAGAAAAGAACGATTTGATTTTTCTTATAGCATTTTTGACTGGATAATATCAATTACGGTCTTCAGGTTTAAAAAGTATTATTATTTATATTTTCGGGGATTATTGATTCAAGGATTATTGATATTTTCAAGTTATTATGCAATTATTTTATTATGACAAAAATTGTTTAAACTCATATATTGTATGTTGTACGAATCTTCTACAAATACACGTGTATATCTTTTAATCTACGAGAATATAAGTAGTACAGGTATATTGACATATGTTTTGATATATATTGGCATATATTGGAATCAATTACGACCTTCTGGTATAAAGAGTACGGATATTATTGATGTTTTCAATTTATTACGTCATCTCTTTTATTTTGGCCAATATTTTTGAGACGCATATTGTAATACGGGTAATCTTCTACTAACACATTGTCATATTTTCTGATCTGCGACAATATAATTAGTACGGGGTTGCATATATTCATTCAATTCCTATTTTTTCTTCTGTAAATTTGCTTACAAAAGGGGGCAGGATGTTTTATTCTTCAGATCTGATCGTGAAGATAATTTTGCATAGTGAGAACATATATTCTTAAACTTCTCTTTAGGAGCAATAAATTTAATATTTTAACAGAATTTGCACGTGATTGCGAACTTTAAGTTTCTTTAAATTATACACTCCGTACGAATAACGGGTGTGCTGTTAGTGGTTAATAAATTTTAACATTTTAGGAGGATATATCATGTTGCTCGGCATCGCAATTAAATTAAATGTGTTTGTTAATGTTTTTATTATTTTTTTTCGATTTAAATAATAAATAAATGGATAAATGGATATAAAAGTATATCTTATGAATGGACGGTTTGATTTTTCTTTTAATTATATTAATTGCTGACTGCGTACATCAATTTCATTTATTTTGGCAAAGAGTTTTCAAGCTAATATCGTATTTAGCTACTAAACTCATATATTGTGTTTAGCCAATAAATTCATATAGCCGATTGTTGAAACAGAAAAAGAGTAGAGCGGGTATATCTTCTAATACAATTGTAGTGTTTTCATTTAGTATATTGAAACGGGATAAGAATGTTTCATTCATATCTGCAAATTCAAAGCTACGAATTTGGAGGGATATCGCTAATTTGACAACTTTTCTTAAACTTTGCCAAATTGACGGAAATGTCGCCAAATTGATATAAACGACACACAAACAGCTGCCATAAACCTTCGGGTTGGTCGTGTGGCTTGGGTCTTCTACATATCAATGAATTTTTTTTTGTTTTGTTAGAAGAGAGTACTGAAATGATATTTGGTTAGCATTTCTCTGTCAGACCAACCATCCTACTTAGTAATACATTTAGCGAATTTTTAAAATGTCACCAAATTGATAAAAATGTTTTAAAATCTATAAAAATATCTTGAAATTGATAAAATTGCGCTACATAAATGATATTAATTGTTTTTTGTTAGGGGATAGTATTGTGATGATATTTCGTCAATTTGTTGCAAAGTGGAACTGTCAGTTCTACAGTCCCACTTGGCTATAAATTTGGCGATTTTTTAAAATGTCGCTAATTTGACGAAACTGTCGCCAAATGTTCCATAGAAATATAACTATTTAGACGATATTTTTTCTACCAATTTATTTGAAGCAAATGATATCATGTCGCTTAGCAACGGATTTAAATCCAAAGTGTTTATGCGGCAGACGATTTTTATTAAATCCTTTCCGATTTGAATAATGAAGATATGTATATAAAATAAATTTCATTGCCATTTCATTTTGGACTGGATAATATCAATTATACTCTTCAGGTTTAAACATTATTATTATTGATATTTTCCGGAATTATTGATTCAGGGATTATTGATATTTTTAAGTTATTACGCCATTGTTTTATTGCGGCAAAAATTGCTGACACAGGCATATTGTACGTTGTACGAGTAATCTTCTAGGAATGCACGTGTATATCTTCTAACCTACGAGAATATAAGTGGTACAGGTATATTGGCATATATTTTGACATATATTGGCATATATATTGGAATCAAGTACAGTCTTCTGGTATGAAGATTAAGGGGAATAATTATATATTCAATTTATTACGTCGTCTGTTGTATTTTACCAAAAAACATTTGTGACTCATATTGCAAAACGGGTAATCTTCTACTAATAATCGGACATTATAAGTAGTACGTGTATATCTTCCCATATAATTTTAGCACTTTAATTTTGACATATATTGGAATAAATGACTGTCTTAAGATTTAAAGATTACGGGTTTATTGGTATTTTCAATTTATACATGTAATCTACTAATACAGGTTATATTTTCTAATATTCGCGTATATAATTAGTACGGGTCCCATACAATTTTAACGCTTTTATTTTGCATATATTGATTCAATTCCATATTTTTCTTATATTTGCTTACATAAGGGGTCCAAGATGTTTTATTCTTCAGATATGTCCATGAAGATAATTTTATATAGCGAGAACTGAGATTCTTAAACTTCTTTTTAGGAGCATTATATTAAATATTTTAACAGAATATTTTAATTAAACATGTCATTTAGTATACTATAAGAATTTGGGCATGATTATGAATTTCAAGTTTCTTTATATTATATACTCCGTACGAAGAACGGGTATGCTGCTAGTCGTAAATATATTGCAGTTCCTAGATAATCAATTCAGAAATTATATATAGCATTTTTGCTGACATTTCAGGATTTAAGTACTTCTGTCATTTGCTATGAAATGAAACGCTTCGATATTAGGCATTTTTGCTGTTTTTTGTCACTTTTAGCAACAAATCTTCAGTGACCGTTCTTCGTGACACTGTTTATAACAATTACTAGATTGACTTGTTGACTGAATCGAATTGTTTTTCTTTCAGTTTAGATGATTTGTTTTACGCGAAAACTTTTGAAAAAGAAGGGATATCTTATTTCCCGATCTTCCTGAAGATGTATGTAACTGTTTTATGCTCTGCACAAAATAATCTTCGGAAATATCCTGTAAATTGCTGAACTTCCCTCATAACATATTCATAAGTTGACATGGGCAAAGACATTTGAACGTCATATCTTAAATATAATCGACTAGGTGGAAAGCCCGATTCTTTATTGCATATTTTTTTGTTCTCAAGGAGGTATGAACTAAAATAAGAGATTTTAGGATGTGATCATTCCAAAATCAGGATGGGCCATTCGGTTTTCGGTTTAGAGCCACTAACTGCTGAAGCAGGGAATGTGGTCATTGAAGACAAAAGACCTTGTGACTAATCTAAAGGTTTATAAGGATTAGTTACACAGCTGTAAAAGGTGATGTGATCATTATCATTCCGCTATATGGTTCCAAAACCATTGTACACAGCGGCGTTTCTAGACAAATAAATAAAATATATACGTAAAGCATTTGACACTAATGCAAAGATAAAAAATAAATGTATGAAGAAGCCTTCGTGTGGTGTCAAATGAACTGTATACTTCTTTTCAACGAAAATATTAAGTATTTTAATTTTCTTTCACATACATACTTCGTACAGTCAAAGGTATTTTCGGAAACCTGTTGCTCGGGAGGTCATGACCCCAATAAATTCAGTTCACATAAATCGCAGGTGTGGTTGGGACAAAAATATCCTTGGGGCCAAGGCCTAAACCGAGAGGAATTGGATAATAAAGTGGGCAACGAAGAAGCGTTTCTACATCGTCTTAATGAGCAACCAATAGAGATACGGAGAGCATATCTGGACATCAGACGGAATGATATGGCAACAAGGAGAGCAGTCAAGATATATTCAGTCAATTAAAATTTGAGAGGCTATGATCGTCCAAGAATCCTCGTTATAGTCAATTGGAGGCGATGACAGTTCAAAAGAGGGGATTTTCATGTCAGTTGGAGGCTATGCATGTTCAAGTGTTGTATTCAGTAGAATTACGGTCCCGAATATCCAATGTTTCTTTTTATAAGCAATGACCGTCCTGTAGCGTAAATAATATTCAGGCAATGAATGTACAATAATGCGATCGAAAAAGCTGTCCTCAAAATCTCAGAAAAGGCAAAGGCCATTATTCCAAGCAGGAAGAGCAATAGAACGACAAACAAAGGTATGTGCAAATCTGAATATATATTAAGTGGAATATATGATTTTAGAGAAATATTATAAAGCCTGGTCTCACACGTACATTTTCTCCGCTTTAAAATTTTATTAAAATAAAGGTAAGTTTAATCTTATGTCAAGTCTTAATAATGTGCGTAAATAAATTATGCTTATTTTAAAAATTAAAAATGTGGAATTATATGTGTAGTATTATAATTAGTGATTTATTTTACGAAATCGGCTTTTTCTAGAAAATCTAAAAGGAGTAAAATTGACTTTAAATATTTGTGTTATTGTCTTCAATTTTTTCTTACGTGTTAAGACTTAAATAATCATCGGTCCTTATGTGTTATATTTTGAAAGATAACAAAAATTAATTGTAATGCAAAATTATATTTATATACAAAAAGAAAAACACTTGGTACATATTTGTTACCGTTACTTCCCTAATGTTTTAACATATTTTACATAACTAGTTTATATATTTTATAGAAATATGCTGACAAAGTTAACAATTAAGTATTGTAATTATCTTTTACATACATATTTCGTAAAACCAAAGGAATTGTCTGAAAGCTTTGAAGTAGCATCTCAAAGTGAAAGTGAAAATCCTTTTAATAACTATTACTCATTTCGAAGTTTAATGCCAAATCTATAAGATTATTTACCTAAGCTCTTGGCATAGCCAATCCTGAGAAATAGACATTTGAAAAAATTATATTGAACAGAATATGTGAAAGAAACCAGACGATAAATTACTTACTGAATCCTCTTCAGTCCTACAGAATTTGATGGCGATTCAGTTGCAGGTTTTTTCTAAGCTGCATCCAGAGACAATCTTTAGAAATACGTATTTTAATTAAAATTATAATTTCTGAGTTGTAAATTGAAACAGAAAAAGTGTAACACATCGTACTGAGCGCATTTTCGCTAACTCAATACTGAATCCATATCAGTTTTAATCTCAGCTTTGTCTATAGTAAACATATAGAGAAATATACTTTTCAACTGAAGCACAATTTTCAACTGAATATGAAAAGGAAATCGAAATGAAGATTGATACTGAATTAACCTTTAAAGGACAATTTTGAACAGAATATGGAAAACAAACCAGAAGTGAAGATTAATTCTGAATAATCCTAATTTCTTCGAAATTATATGGTGAATAAGTTGCCATCTAAGCTCTATCAAGAGACACTCTTGAGAAATAGATGTTTTAAATAAAACCCTAATTTTTGTACCGGAAATGGAAAAGAGAACCAGAAGGAGAAAACTTTACCGAAGTCTTTATCCTCCTCCATACATTGACGCTAAATCAAAATCAGTTATAATATGAGCTTTATTGCAGATCTTTAGAAATAGATGTTTCAAGGAAAAAGCAATTCGTAAAAGTAATTATATGGTAAAATTTAGTCACAAATGAAACTGTCTGATACTTAATGAATCTACTAGAAAATATGATTATTTGATATGTTTTACTGTTCTCTGGAGGTTAACGTTAAAATAACAGATTTTGGAATGTGTTCATTATAATACAACAATATTATAACACAACTGTTTAACTCAACGGCGCTTTTAGGTAAAGAAATACAAACTATATTTAAAACATTTCTCGTCTATGCGAAGATAAACAATACAGTTTAATTGCATTTTGCGTTGGGAAGTATACCGCCTAAAGAATGTTTGTCTTTTACAGAAATAATTTTATTTATTTTCTTATGATAAGGCACATTCTGTGACAACCGATAACGGTAATAACGTAATGTAATGGAATTTTTTTAATGAAAGGAAAAAATTGAATATGAACTATTTAATATTTTGCGAGCATATCATTTCTGAATATAAATTTATTTATAAATAAAATAATGCTAAATTTTTTCCTTAATCAATATTTCAGAAAGGTATTTTTTGACAACACTCGAAAATTTATGGCAGCGATTAGCCATTAGAACATTCGGATGACCAAGACTGCAGCTTGTATAAAAATTAGAAGGATTAATTCTGTTTTAACGTTTACTTCGATTTGAAATTTGAGGAAAAATTATATGTAGTCTATTTGAATTGTAGGAGAAATAGATTTTTACCAATAACTCGATAGAGGGTGCTTTCATACTGCAGTGGTTCGAATACCGTTTGAGATATGAGCTATTTAGCTAATTAATAAATATTTTGCTATATTTCTAGAATTTCCATATACTGCACAATAGTATAAATAGTATTGAAAAATTATCTGCGTTAAGCTCATTGGGTTACGGGGTATCTAAGTATAGGATAAGGTGCTTTTTAAAAGTGGTTAGGATTTTAATGCCTACGTATTTATAAAGCAACAAGGTATACTTATATGGTAATTTTAAAGTCTTTAATATCTGGTAAAGGAAAATATGTGTCAAGAACTAAAACTTTATATTGGTTGTCCAATATATTGACATCACAATTATCCTATATGAATTTAACTCTCCACTTTCCTGTTAGACGCCAGAAGCTAGCATATAAATTAGATATATATTAAAGGTGTAGAGACCAACACAGACATAATTAAAGTGTTTTTCAAGGAAAAATAAATTTTTTATTTACAGATTTTATATTTATAAATATTATATTTACAGTCTTTATATTTATACTCTGAATTATCCGCAAAAATTAGCATTATTTTGGCTTTTCTAAACCATATATCAAATCCAATTTGATATTTTACTTTCTTAAATTCATCAGGAACACGACAGGAAGCATATGCAAAAGTCATAGGGTTTCAAAACAGGGCAAAATGGTCACCATGAATATTATATTTTATTGCTTTAGTTGGCACTGTAAATATCACATCATTTTACCAGCACACAATTTCCTGACCGTAGATGCAATTGTTCAGTTTTGCATGTTTCCTTTCTTGTCAACAGATCACTGTTTAACATTTTATATTTTATCATTCAGCAAGCAAGTTAAGTTTGTTAATAGTGTTATTCTCTAAGCTGAAAGGGGCGATTTTACACTCAGACCTCTAGCATGTGATTGTCCAATTCGCTTGGTGCCCATTGGATTGCTCCAAGCGCGATTTTCTCTTAGTTTCCTGTTTACTCCTTATTAACCGCTCGGAGCAAAGCCATGCAGAGTAGTCCGAGTTCCCAGCCGTGTACTAGTAGTGAATTAGGTCATAAAATTCGTTTGTCGAATTTGTCTTGAAATGTATTCTTTTTTAGACTATCTGAGCCACGTTGTATATCTTGTAAATCACCTCAACGAAATATCTGGATTCTAGTTCTGATATCAATGTTACACACTTTAATGGAATACATTTTTCATATTTTAGGAGGAGGTATCTATTTTGGTAAGAATGTATTACTTGATTACCATAGTATAGGCAATGACCACCGTTTTGATCTACGTGATTAACGTGATCGCACTCCGCATGAACACGGCGGCTGTTGTGGCAGGGTGCAAATCCAGTGCGCAAACCACCGGGTTACCGCGCCCGAAATGTGCCAACAGCACGCTGTGTTTTCAGGTGGTCACCCATCCAAGTACTAACCGCGCCCGATGCTGCCTGACTTCGGTGATCTAACGGGAACGAGTGTTTTCAGTACGGTCGCTGGCTCTTCTTAAACGTTTGTTAATAAATTCGTGTAGTTTTAATCATAATAATGTAGATGTGTGAATAAATGATAATCCATTTTAATAATTGATAATTATATTATATATTTTAATAATTATTTATTGTTTTATTTATTTTAATAAATGATAATTATATTGAAATGAAGCTTTTAAAGTGTAGTGTTTTATTTTATTGATTATGTTAAGGAACTCGTGCAAAGAAGTAATGGTAGGTTTTTCGGTCATGATGGGAATGTACAAATATTACGATTCAATTCAACTTTAATTAGGATTAATAATTTAATCCTCAAAATTTATATAAAAAGTAAACCTAATTGATTGTTTTTTCACCACATTGTACACAAAGTATAAGTTACGGAATTAATTAAAATAATTTGAGTGTGTAGAATAATAAATGCGTTGCTTTATCACTGTGGGAAGTTTTCTGAATCTCTGGATGCAATTAAGGCCTCTAGAATGGTGTTTTCAAACCGTACCCTAAAACCAACACGTAAATCCCTATGGTAAACACGAATGCTAGATATTTTTTATCATATTCAGGCGCTATTTCTAATACTTATTTTCTGTATAAGAATAGCTAGGGAATAATTTTTGTTCTAAATTTGAAGTTAGGTGGTATGATAATACTCATATAATCATAATATTATGATGTTGGTCGTGGAGTTTAAAAATACAAGTTAATACATATTACCATTTAATTAATTTATTAGTTTTACTAATATTATAAAACTTAGAAGAAAAAACTAATATATATATATATATACATATATATATATATATATATATATATATATATATATATATATATTATATTTTCTTGGAGTACACTTACATATCGACCCACGTACTTACTGTGGTAAGCTACCACACTTTGGGAGACTATAGCTCTAGAACATCACAAACAAGTTTGGACGAGGGAAGTATGCAATTGGAAATAATTAAAAGTTATTATATTGTAATGTTATTATATTGTAAATTGTTATTATAATATATTTAATTAAATGATATTATACAGTGACAAGTATGAAGAAAAAAAATAAAAATATTTCCGTTATCTGATTACAGAGAACAACTGTCTTCTTCTGACAATATTTTATATAATTAAAAGAAAAAGTCACATTTAAAAAGTATGGTGCCAATTCTTTAAAATTATATCTGCATTACAGGACATAAATTGCTAAGCCATATATTACTTAACAGCAAAATCAATATTTTATTTGGTTAATATTTATATATTGCTACAAATATGAAGAAATCCTACAAATATTCTTTTATAGCTCAACGCTTATTTTTTTACATATATATTTCATTACAAGGAATTAATTAAAATAATTTGAGTGTGATCCAAAAGATGGGAGAAAATTAAGAAGATTTGTAAAATAATAGGGTTTCTTAATTGAAACGATGGTGTGAAGTAATTATCAGTTTAATAATTCAACAAACACTGACAAAATATTGAGATATTGACATTAATGAGCAACGATGTCTAATGAAAATCAAATTTATAATTTAATTATAAAAAATTTACTTATTTTCAAATAACTCTTGAGTATTTCCATATCTAGTGGAGAGACGCCGCACTTCAGGGTTTCCTGGCCAGTGATTCAAAAATGGAAAATCGCAATAAAAGCACTCTACACGAAATCTATGTTTCGTTCAAACAAGGAATTCGTTCAAACAAGGCTTCAATTTTTAAGTAGTATTAACTGTATTTCGTTATTCTTGTCTCCTTTGTACCAAGCGCATTGTTCTCCACTTATGATTAATATTTAGATTTTATCAAGCAATCATGTAGATTTGTAATAAATACAAACTTACACATGTACATTTACAAGTAAATATAAACTTACTCTTTATATAACATTAACTTAATATGTTAAATTTAATGCACATTGATGTCTTAATTTTTCTTAATACGCATTAATATTTGGTGTATGATTCAGTTAAGCCAAATAAAAAAAAAGTTTGGTTTTGAATTGTTCTGCCATTCTATTGTTTCATTAAAATTTTTCCATTGAAATATATATTTCTACAGATGTGATATAGATAGAAAATAAACCGTGACTGATATGGATTCAGCATGACATATCGGAGGTAAGTTGAGAATTTACATAGGTTTTCAATGTTCTATGCTTTTTTCATTCCCGTTTAAAAATGTCCGTGTCAAACTTCTATATGTATACGACTCAACATTCTCTATAATTATTTAATTCTTGTTTACAAATTTAGAACGAATGACTCATAATTTATATTACGATTAGTATTAACATATTATTGTAAAACGCTAATTTTTAGTGACAAATCGAAATATCGTGTGCTAATGTGTTAACTCTCTATTGATGCTCTGGAATAGTTTCATGTTTCCATATTATTGAAATAAATTATATAAACTACTGTGATAACATTATATTTTTATATAAAGAAAAAAATTGTGTTTGAGTGACTGGGATCAACTTTTTAAATAAAGCAAAGGATATAAAAATCCCCGTTATCTGCATTATTTTACGCTATATTAAAACAGTTTTCATATATTAAATTACATTTATCTATCTGAGACAATTCCCCTGATGCTAGACAACTTATTGAACAAAAGTGAGTGCTTTGTCAAGCTATTTAAAGATTGTGAGTCGCCATTATCTACAGCGGTAATTGTTTTCTTAACATCCATCTTTAGCTATCAGAAAGAACAAAGTATATATAAAAAATGAACTATAGACTTGCTTTACTATGGGGTTCTACTTCCGGAAACCGTAGAAATTTCCTATTTGTTTCATATTAATAGAACATAAAGCTTACATGAAGAATTTTAATTATTCAGATTCAGTTTTTCTAATATACAGTACTACTTTCTTTTTCTATCAACATGCAAAAAAATAAAAAATAAAAACACAGTATATTTTTTAAGTGTTGCATAACATGTTCCGTTATTTTTTTCTGATAGAAATATCACGAAGCTTCTGACAATGTTGATAAACCTTTGCTTTAGGAGCTGTTATAATGCTAATAGCTGATTGAAATAAATCTATATAAATAAAAATGAAAATCTGTCTGTCTGTCTGTCTGTCTGTCTGTCTGTCTGTCTGTCTGTCTGTTTGTCACACCATCACGGAAGAACGGCTGAACCGAATTTGATGAAATTTTGTGGGTAGCCCAGAAATAGCCCCACTTAAAATTATATCCGTGTTTTGAGTTTCTACGACCAGTGGTTCTCGAGATATTAGTAAAAAACGAAATTTTCGTTTGTCTCATCATCACGGAAAAACGGCTGAACCGAATTTAATGAAATTTGGTGAATAGCCTTGAAATATCCCCCCATAAATTTTGTCCAAGTTTCGAGTTTCTAAGACCTGGGGTTGTCGAGATATTAATGAAAAACGGAACTTTTTCCTAGGAGTTCTACTCCCTAACTCCGTGGTTTATCCAAACGAAAAGCTTGAAAATCGTTTGAAAGTGAATTAAAATTTAATCTCTGAGTTTGATGGGAGATCTTTTGCGTTAATTAGTCACTTTCTGAAAAAATGAATTGTTTGAAACATGATTTAAAGGGGAAATCTATCTCCATGGTTCATGGTTTATTTAAAACAAGCTTTTACGGAACAATGAGAAGTATAGAGAAATCAAAATCGTTATTTAATTTCACAGTTTATGTTATAAGACATGACATATTTAACATGTTATAAGATTCTATCTTATATCATGTTACTCAGAAACGCAATTAAATTAAATCTGTCTGTTAATATTAATAATTATTTTTTCGATTTGAATAATAAATAAATGGATATAAAAATATATTTTAGAAAAGAACGATTTGATTTTTCTTATAGCATTTTTGACTGGATAATATCAATTACGGTCTTCAGGTTTAAAAATTATTATTATTTGTATTTTCGGGGATTATTGATTCAAGGATTATTGATATTTTCAAGTTATTATGCAATTATTTTATTATGACAAAAATTGTTTAAACTCATATATTGTATGTTGTACGAATCTTCTACAAATACACGTGTATATCTTTTAATCTACGAGAATATAAGTAGTACAGGTATATTGACATATGTTTTGATATATATTGGCATATATTGGAATCAATTACGACCTTCTGGTATAAAGAGTACGGATATTATTGATGTTTTCAATTTATTACGTCATCTCTTTTATTTTGGCAAATATTTTTGAGACGCATATTGTAATACGGGTAATCTTCTACTAACACATTGGCATATTTTCTGATCTGCGACAATATAATTAGTACGGGGTTGCATATATTCATTCAATTCCTATTTTTTCTTCTGTAAATTTGCTTACAAAAGGGGGCAGGATGTTTTATTCTTCAGATCTGATCGTGAAGATAATTTTGCATAGTGAGAACATATATTCTTAAACTTCTCTTTAGGAGCAATAAATTTAATATTTTAACAGAATTTGCACATGATTGCGAACTTTAAGTTTCTTTAAATTATACACTCCGTACGAATAACGGGTGTGCTGTTAGTGGTTAATAAATTTTAACATTTTAGGAGGATATATCATGTTGCTCGGCATCGCAATTAAATTAAATGTGTTTGTTAATGTTTTTATTATTTTTTTTCGATTTAAATAATAAATAAATGGATAAATGGATATAAAATTATATCTTATGAATGGACGGTTTGATTTTTCTTTTAATTATATTAATTGCTGACTGCGTACATCAATTTCATTTATTTTGGCAAAGAGTTTTCAAGCTTATATCGTATTTAGCTACTAAACTCATATATTGTGTTTAGCCAATAAATTCATATAGCCGATTGTTGAAACAGAAAAAGAGTAGAGCGGGTATATCTTCTAATACAATTGTAGTGTTTTCATTTAGTATATTGAAACGGGATAAGAAAGTTTCATTCAGATCTGCAAATTCAAAGCTACGAATTTGGAGGGATATCGCTAATTTGACAACTTTTCTTAAACTTTGCCAAATTGACGGAAATGTCACCAAATTGATATAAACGACACACAAACAGCTGCCATAAACCTTCGGGTTGGTCATGTGGCTTGGGTCTTCTACATATCAATGAAATTTTTTTTTGTTTTGTTAGAAGAGAGTACTGAAATGATGTTTGGTTAGCATTTATCTGTCAGACCAACCATCCTACTTAGTAATACATTTAGCGAATTTTTAAAATGTCACCAAATTGATAAAAATGTTTTCAAATCTATAAAAATATCTTGAAATTGATAAAATTGCGCTACATAAATGATATTAATTGTTTTTTGTTAGGGGATAGTATTGTGATGATATTTCGTCAATTTGTCGCAAAGTGGAACTGTCAGTTCTACAGTCCCTCTTGGCGATAAATTTGGCGATTTTTTAAAATGTCGCTAATTTGACGAAACTGTCGCTAAATGTTCCATAGAAATATAACTATTTAGACGATATTTTTTCTACCAATTTATTTGAAGCAAATGATATCTCACTTAGCAACGGATTTAAATCCAATGTGTTTATGCGGCAGACGATTTTTATTAAATCCTTTCCGATTTGAATAATGAAGATATGTATATAAAATAAATTTCATTGCCATTTCATTTTGGATTGGATAATATCAATTATACTCTTCAGGTTTAAACATTATTATTATTGATATTTTCCGGAATTATTGATATTTTTAAGTTATTACGCCATTGTTTTATTGCGGCAAAAATTGCTGACACACGCATATTGTACATTGTACGAGTAATCTTCTAGGAATGCACGGGTATATCTTCTAACCTACGAGAATATAAGTAGTACAGGTATATTGGCATATATTTTGACATATATTGGCTATATATTGGAATCAAGTACAGTCTTCTGGTATGACGATTAAGGGGATTAATTATATATTCAATTTATTACGTCGTCTGTTGTATTTTACCAAAAAACATTTGTGACTCATATTGCAAAACGGGTAATCTTCTATTAATAATCGGACATTATAAGTAGTACGTGTATATCTTCCCATATAATTTTAGCACTTTAATTTTGACATATATTGGAATAAATGACTGTCTTCAGATTTAAAGATTACGGGTTTATTGGTATTTTCAATTTATACATGTAATCTACTAATACAGGTTATATTTTCTAATATTCGCGTATATAATTAGTACGGGTCCCATACAATTTTAACGCTTTTATTTTGCATATATTGATTCAATTCCATATTTTTTTTTATATTTGCTTACATAAGGGGTCCAAGATGTTTTATTCTTCAGATATGTCTATGAAGATAATTTTATATAGCGAGAACAGAGATTCTTACACTTCTTTTTAGGAGCATTATATTAAATATTTTAACAGAATATTTTGATTAAACATGTCATTTAGTATACTATAAGAATTTGGGCATGATTATGAATTTCAAGATTCTTTATATTATATACTCCGTATGAAGAACGGGTATGCTGTTAGTCTATATAAATAAAAATGAAAATCTGTCTGTCTGTCTGTCTGTCTGTCTGTCTGTCTGTCTGCCTGTCTGTTTGTCACACCATCACGGGAGAACGGCTGAACCGAATTTGATGAAATTTTGTAGGTAGCCCAGAAATAGCACCACTTAAAATTATATCCGTGTTTTGAGTTTCTACGACCAGTGGTTCTCGAGATATTAGTAAAAAACGAAATTTTCGTTTGTCTCATCATCACGGAATAACGGCTGAACCGAATTTAATGAAATTTGGTGAATAGCCTTGAAATATCCCCCCATAACTTTTGTCCAAGTTTCGAGTTCCTAAGACCTGGGGTTGTCGAGATATTGATGAAAAACGGAACTTTTTCCTAGGAGTTCTACTCCCTAACTCCGTGGTTTATCCAAACGAAAAGCTTGAAAATCGTTTGAAAGTGAATTAAAATTTAATCTCTGAGTTTGATGGGAGATTTTTTGCGTTAATTAGTCACTTTCTGAAAACATGAATTGCTTGAAACATGATTTAAAGGGGAAATCTATCTCCATGGTTCATGGTTTATTTAAAACAAGCTTTTACGGAACAATGAGAAGTATAAAGAAATCAAAATCGTTATTTAATTTCGCAGTTTCTGTTATAAAACATGACATATTTAACATGTTATAAGATTCTATCTTATATCATGTTACTCAGAAACGCAATTAAATTAAATCTGTCTGTTATTTTTAATAATTATTTTTTCGATTTGAATAATAAATAAATGGATATAAAAATATATTTTAGAAAAGAACGATTTGATTTTTCTTATAGCATTTTTGACTGGATAATATCAATTACGGTCTTCAGGTTTAAAAAGTATTATTATTTATATTTTCGGGGATTATTGATTCAAGGATTATTGATATTTTCAAGTTATTATGCAATTATTTTATTATGACAAAAATTGTTTAAACTCATATATTGTATGTTGTACGAATCTTCTACAAATACACGTGTATATCTTTTAATCTACGAGAATATAAGTAGTACAGGTATATTGACATATGTTTTGATATATATTGGCATATATTGGAATCAATTACGACCTTCTGGTATAAAGAGTACGGATATTATTGATGTTTTCAATTTATTACGTCATCTCTTTTATTTTGGCCAATATTTTTGAGACGCATATTGTAATACGGGTAATCTTCTACTAACACATTGTCATATTTTCTGATCTGCGACAATATAATTAGTACGGGGTTGCATATATTCATTCAATTCCTATTTTTTCTTCTGTAAATTTGCTTACAAAAGGGGGCAGGATGTTTTATTCTTCAGATCTGATCGTGAAGATAATTTTGCATAGTGAGAACATATATTCTTAAACTTCTCTTTAGGAGCAATAAATTTAATATTTTAACAGAATTTGCACGTGATTGCGAACTTTAAGTTTCTTTAAATTATACACTCCGTACGAATAACGGGTGTGCTGTTAGTGGTTAATAAATTTTAACATTTTAGGAGGATATATCATGTTGCTCGGCATCGCAATTAAATTAAATGTGTTTGTTAATGTTTTTATTATTTTTTTTCGATTTAAATAATAAATAAATGGATAAATGGATATAAAAGTATATCTTATGAATGGACGGTTTGATTTTTCTTTTAATTATATTAATTGCTGACTGCGTACATCAATTTCATTTATTTTGGCAAAGAGTTTTCAAGCTAATATCGTATTTAGCTACTAAACTCATATATTGTGTTTAGCCAATAAATTCATATAGCCGATTGTTGAAACAGAAAAAGAGTAGAGCGGGTATATCTTCTAATACAATTGTAGTGTTTTCATTTAGTATATTGAAACGGGATAAGAATGTTTCATTCATATCTGCAAATTCAAAGCTACGAATTTGGAGGGATATCGCTAATTTGACAACTTTTCTTAAACTTTGCCAAATTGACGGAAATGTCGCCAAATTGATATAAACGACACACAAACAGCTGCCATAAACCTTCGGGTTGGTCGTGTGGCTTGGGTCTTCTACATATCAATGAATTTTTTTTTTGTTTTGTTAGAAGAGAGTACTGAAATGATATTTGGTTAGCATTTCTCTGTCAGACCAACCATCCTACTTAGTAATACATTTAGCGAATTTTTAAAATGTCACCAAATTGATAAAAAAGTTTTAAAATCTATAAAAATATCTTGAAATTGATAAAATTGCGCTACATAAATGATATTAATTGTTTTTTGTTAGGGGATAGTATTGTGATGATATTTCGTCAATTTGTTGCAAAGTGGAACTGTCAGTTCTACAGTCCCACTTGGCTATAAATTTGGCGATTTTTTAAAATGTCGCTAATTTGACGAAACTGTCGCCAAATGTTCCATAGAAATATAACTATTTAGACGATATTTTTTCTACCAATTTATTTGAAGCAAATGATATCATGTCGCTTAGCAACGGATTTAAATCCAAAGTGTTTATGCGGCAGACGATTTTTATTAAATCCTTTCCGATTTGAATAATGAAGATATGTATATAAAATAAATTTCATTGCCATTTCATTTTGGACTGGATAATATCAATTATACTCTTCAGGTTTAAACATTATTATTATTGATATTTTCCGGAATTATTGATTCAGGGATTATTGATATTTTTAAGTTATTACGCCATTGTTTTATTGCGGCAAAAATTGCTGACACAGGCATATTGTACGTTGTACGAGTAATCTTCTAGGAATGCACGTGTATATCTTCTAACCTACGAGAATATAAGTGGTACAGGTATATTGGCATATATTTTGACATATATTGGCATATATATTGGAATCAAGTACAGTCTTCTGGTATGAAGATTAAGGGGAATAATTATATATTCAATTTATTACGTCGTCTGTTGTATTTTACCAAAAAACATTTGTGACTCATATTGCAAAACGGGTAATCTTCTACTAATAATCGGACATTATAAGTAGTACGTGTATATCTTCCCATATAATTTTAGCACTTTAATTTTGACATATATTGGAATAAATGACTGTCTTAAGATTTAAAGATTACGGGTTTATTGGTATTTTCAATTTATACATGTAATCTACTAATACAGGTTATATTTTCTAATATTCGCGTATATAATTAGTACGGGTCCCATACAATTTTAACGCTTTTATTTTGCATATATTGATTCAATTCCATATTTTTCTTATATTTGCTTACATAAGGGGTCCAAGATGTTTTATTCTTCAGATATGTCCATGAAGATAATTTTATATAGCGAGAACTGAGATTCTTAAACTTCTTTTTAGGAGCATTATATTAAATATTTTAACAGAATATTTTAATTAAACATGTCATTTAGTATACTATAAGAATTTGGGCATGATTATGAATTTCAAGTTTCTTTATATTATATACTCCGTACGAAGAACGGGTATGCTGCTAGTCGTAAATATATTGCAGTTCCTAGATAATCAATTCAGAAATTATATATAGCATTTTTGCTGACATTTCAGGATTTAAGTACTTCTGTCATTTGCTATGAAATGAAACGCTTCGATATTAGGCATTTTTGCTGTTTTTTGTCACTTTTAGCAACAAATCTTCAGTGACCGTTCTTCGTGACACTGTTTATAACAATTACTAGATTGACTTGTTGACTGAATCGAATTGTTTTTCTTTCAGTTTAGATGATTTGTTTTACGCGAAAACTTTTGAAAAAGAAGGGATATCTTATTTCCCGATCTTCCTGAAGATGTATGTAACTGTTTTATGCTCTGCACAAAATAATCTTCGGAAATATCCTGTAAATTGCTGAACTTCCCTCATAACATATTCATAAGTTGACATGGGCAAAGACATTTGAACGTCATATCTTAAATATAATCGACTAGGTGGAAAGCCCGATTCTTTATTGCATATTTTTTTGTTCTCAAGGAGGTATGAACTAAAATAAGAGATTTTAGGATGTGATCATTCCAAAATCAGGATGGGCCATTCGGTTTTCGGTTTAGAGCCACTAACTGCTGAAGCAGGGAATGTGGTCATTGAAGACAAAAGACCTTGTGACTAATCTAAAGGTTTATAAGGATTAGTTACACAGCTGTAAAAGGTGATGTGATCATTATCATTCCGCTATATGGTTCCAAAACCATTGTACACAGCGGCGTTTCTAGACAAATAAATAAAATATATACGTAAAGCATTTGACACTAATGCAAAGATAAAAAATAAATGTATGAAGAAGCCTTCGTGTGGTGTCAAATGAACTGTATACTTCTTTTCAACGAAAATATTAAGTATTTTAATTTTCTTTCACATACATACTTCGTACAGTCAAAGGTATTTTCGGAAACCTGTTGCTCGGGAGGTCATGACCCCAATAAATTCAGTTCACATAAATCGCAGGTGTGGTTGGGACAAAAATATCCTTGGGGCCAAGGCCTAAACCGAGAGGAATTGGATAATAAAGTGGGCAACGAAGAAGCGTTTCTACATCGTCTTAATGAGCAACCAATAGAGATACGGAGAGCATATCTGGACATCAGACGGAATGATATGGCAACAAGGAGAGCAGTCAAGATATATTCAGTCAATTAAAATTTGAGAGGCTATGATCGTCCAAGAATCCTCGTTATAGTCAATTGGAGGCGATGACAGTTCAAAAGAGGGGATTTTCATGTCAGTTGGAGGCTATGCATGTTCAAGTGTTGTATTCAGTAGAATTACGGTCCCGAATATCCAATGTTTCTTTTTATAAGCAATGACCGTCCTGTAGCGTAAATAATATTCAGGCAATGAATGTACAATAATGCGATCGAAAAAGCTGTCCTCAAAATCTCAGAAAAGGCAAAGGCCATTATTCCAAGCAGGAAGAGCAATAGAACGACAAACAAAGGTATGTGCAAATCTGAATATATATTAAGTGGAATATATGATTTTAGAGAAATATTATAAAGCCTGGTCTCACACGTACATTTTCTCCGCTTTAAAATTTTATTAAAATAAAGGTAAGTTTAATCTTATGTCAAGTCTTAATAATGTGCGTAAATAAATTATGCTTATTTTAAAAATTAAAAATGTGGAATTATATGTGTAGTATTATAATTAGTGATTTATTTTACGAAATCGGCTTTTTCTAGAAAATCTAAAAGGAGTAAAATTGACTTTAAATATTTGTGTTATTGTCTTCAATTTTTTCTTACGTGTTAAGACTTAAATAATCATCGGTCCTTATGTGTTATATTTTGAAAGATAACAAAAATTAATTGTAATGCAAAATTATATTTATATACAAAAAGAAAAACACTTGGTACATATTTGTTACCGTTACTTCCCTAATGTTTTAACATATTTTACATAACTAGTTTATATATTTTATAGAAATATGCTGACAAAGTTAACAATTAAGTATTGTAATTATCTTTTACATACATATTTCGTAAAACCAAAGGAATTGTCTGAAAGCTTTGAAGTAGCATCTCAAAGTGAAAGTGAAAATCCTTTTAATAACTATTACTCATTTCGAAGTTTAATGCCAAATCTATAAGATTATTTACCTAAGCTCTTGGCATAGCCAATCCTGAGAAATAGACATTTGAAAAAATTATATTGAACAGAATATGTGAAAGAAACCAGACGATAAATTACTTACTGAATCCTCTTCAGTCCTACAGAATTTGATGGCGATTCAGTTGCAGGTTTTTTCTAAGCTGCATCCAGAGACAATCTTTAGAAATACGTATTTTAATTAAAATTATAATTTCTGAGTTGTAAATTGAAACAGAAAAAGTGTAACACATCGTACTGAGCGCATTTTCGCTAACTCAATACTGAATCCATATCAGTTTTAATCTCAGCTTTGTCTATAGTAAACATATAGAGAAATATACTTTTCAACTGAAGCACAATTTTCAACTGAATATGAAAAGGAAATCGAAATGAAGATTGATACTGAATTAACCTTTAAAGGACAATTTTGAACAGAATATGGAAAACAAACCAGAAGTGAAGATTAATTCTGAATAATCCTAATTTCTTCGAAATTATATGGTGAATAAGTTGCCATCTAAGCTCTATCAAGAGACACTCTTGAGAAATAGATGTTTTAAATAAAACCCTAATTTTTGTACCGGAAATGGAAAAGAGAACCAGAAGGAGAAAACTTTACCGAAGTCTTTATCCTCCTCCATACATTGACGCTAAATCAAAATCAGTTATAATATGAGCTTTATTGCAGATCTTTAGAAATAGATGTTTCAAGGAAAAAGCAATTCGTAAAAGTAATTATATGGTAAAATTTAGTCACAAATGAAACTGTCTGATACTTAATGAATCTACTAGAAAATATGATTATTTGATATGTTTTACTGTTCTCTGGAGGTTAACGTTAAAATAACAGATTTTGGAATGTGTTCATTATAATACAACAATATTATAACACAACTGTTTAACTCAACGGCGCTTTTAGGTAAAGAAATACAAACTATATTTAAAACATTTCTCGTCTATGCGAAGATAAACAATACAGTTTAATTGCATTTTGCGTTGGGAAGTATACCGCCTAAAGAATGTTTGTCTTTTACAGAAATAATTTTATTTATTTTCTTATGATAAGGCACATTCTGTGACAACCGATAACGGTAATAACGTAATGTAATGGAATTTTTTTAATGAAAGGAAAAAATTGAATATGAACTATTTAATATTTTGCGAGCATATCATTTCTGAATATAAATTTATTTATAAATAAAATAATGCTAAATTTTTTCCTTAATCAATATTTCAGAAAGGTATTTTTTGACAACACTCGAAAATTTATGGCAGCGATTAGCCATTAGAACATTCGGATGACCAAGACTGCAGCTTGTATAAAAATTAGAAGGATTAATTCTGTTTTAACGTTTACTTCGATTTGAAATTTGAGGAAAAATTATATGTAGTCTATTTGAATTGTAGGAGAAATAGATTTTTACCAATAACTCGATAGAGGGTGCTTTCATACTGCAGTGGTTCGAATACCGTTTGAGATATGAGCTATTTAGCTAATTAATAAATATTTTGCTATATTTCTAGAATTTCCATATACTGCACAATAGTATAAATAGTATTGAAAAATTATCTGCGTTAAGCTCATTGGGTTACGGGGTATCTAAGTATAGGATAAGGTGCTTTTTAAAAGTGGTTAGGATTTTAATGCCTACGTATTTATAAAGCAACAAGGTATACTTATATGGTAATTTTAAAGTCTTTAATATCTGGTAAAGGAAAATATGTGTCAAGAACTAAAACTTTATATTGGTTGTCCAATATATTGACATCACAATTATCCTATATGAATTTAACTCTCCACTTTCCTGTTAGACGCCAGAAGCTAGCATATAAATTAGATATATATTAAAGGTGTAGAGACCAACACAGACATAATTAAAGTGTTTTTCAAGGAAAAATAAATTTTTTATTTACAGATTTTATATTTATAAATATTATATTTACAGTCTTTATATTTATACTCTGAATTATCCGCAAAAATTAGCATTATTTTGGCTTTTCTAAACCATATATCAAATCCAATTTGATATTTTACTTTCTTAAATTCATCAGGAACACGACAGGAAGCATATGCAAAAGTCATAGGGTTTCAAAACAGGGCAAAATGGTCACCATGAATATTATATTTTATTGCTTTAGTTGGCACTGTAAATATCACATCATTTTACCAGCACACAATTTCCTGACCGTAGATGCAATTGTTCAGTTTTGCATGTTTCCTTTCTTGTCAACAGATCACTGTTTAACATTTTATATTTTATCATTCAGCAAGCAAGTTAAGTTTGTTAATAGTGTTATTCTCTAAGCTGAAAGGGGCGATTTTACACTCAGACCTCTAGCATGTGATTGTCCAATTCGCTTGGTGCCCATTGGATTGCTCCAAGCGCGATTTTCTCTTAGTTTCCTGTTTACTCCTTATTAACCGCTCGGAGCAAAGCCATGCAGAGTAGTCCGAGTTCCCAGCCGTGTACTAGTAGTGAATTAGGTCATAAAATTCGTTTGTCGAATTTGTCTTGAAATGTATTCTTTTTTAGACTATCTGAGCCACGTTGTATATCTTGTAAATCACCTCAACGAAATATCTGGATTCTAGTTCTGATATCAATGTTACACACTTTAATGGAATACATTTTTCATATTTTAGGAGGAGGTATCTATTTTGGTAAGAATGTATTACTTGATTACCATAGTATAGGCAATGACCACCGTTTTGATCTATGCCGATTACAATTTTAGACGAATATTTTGCAATTAACAATAGGCGTTCATAAAAAAAATAGGGAAACTACAGTCGGTAGGTATATTCGGCAGGGCAGAAAATCTCTGATAATCCGGAACGTTCTGGATTTCAACGGTGCAGAATAACCTGATATTCCGGATTATAGCATGTCAGGTTAAAATGAAGTGAAAATGGGAATCAATAATTTAAAACAAAATGGTGTACAATAAAGGGGTTACTTTTTTTGCCATAAACATTACACAGAAATGATTATAGTATATAGTATGTAAAGAAGCATTTAAATTAATGTAATAATTAGAGGCCGTTTCAATGAGTTATAAACTGCATAATGGGGAGAACTCAGGAGCATTTCCGACTATGACCAAGCTTAATTTTAATTTAATACTGAAGATTACCGTAGTGTTTAAGAAATATTTTCATTAAACACAATTGACCGTTATAAAAATGGGTTATTTACATTTGGTATATTTACATATTTTCTAATTCATTTATTTCATTAACGAACTATTTATTTAAACTTATTCTGTATTAAATGGGAAGAAATAACTCCGGCTATAGCAAGAGCTTATTAAAAATCCCTGAATTCCATAACATAAATAATGTCTAAGCGTCTAAATTTCAAGGTATTTAGAGTTCCAAAATATAGAGAATGTCTATCATAAAATACGGAAGCTGGAGTAATATAGAATAACTAATGTTCCACACTTTTAAAGATTAAATGAAGTTAATGTGTTAAGATTAAACAAACTTGTGTGCATAATTTATTACGGTAACTTTTGTATTGGAAATCCAGACTCTGAAATGCCAAGAACTTCAGACATTGTCTTAATTAATGACGTAGAAGTAACTACGTCAAGATTTCATCTCTTTTGACAATTTAAAATACATTACTTGGTTAAATTTACCATTTCGCAGAAACTATACAGTAGAATACGTTTAACGAAATGGCTAGTTCGACTGGAAGAACCTTTCCATTAAATAGGATATTTAATTAAATAAGAAGACATTGAAATAACAACATTTATTAATTAAATTATTAAATATATTCAAATAGAAATCGTCGACGAAATCTAATCCACTTTGATAAATAGTTGTTTGCGTTTATTATCCATGATTTATTGTAAGGTGCAATTGGTAGGCAATTGAAAAAAATATGATGTGGGCAGCACATGACTTTCCTTATACAATGCAATGAATTTATTGCTTTTACAGCAAAAAAATATATTAATTTTATAGAAGATATTTATATTCTTTCCAAAATATTGAATTTTCGTCAATGAGTCGAAATTTTCATTGATTAAGCGTCATTTTTATCCATTTGGGGAGATTTTCGTTAATTTAACGACAATTAAAAAAGTCGCCAAGTTGGCGACCTTCCACCAATTTCGTGGCCAGAATCTCGACAAGCGTTATGGACGAAGAAATATGTTATTCGTACAGCAGATAAATGACTATTGGCGTTCAAATACAAAAGTATTTCTCAAAGTTTCTTTTACTATGAATGGAACGAGCTAGATCTACGAGAATGATTTCACGACATTTATCGCATGGTATTACATATAAAAAGTGAACATGTTTCTCAATAGGAAATATTTTTTCTATTTTATATGACATTTTAATATTTTTTGGGAATATATTTTGCTGGAATTGTCCGAGACGGGTTTAATAAAGACGATGATGAAGTGAAAAACCTCGTGTGGCCCCTCAGTCCCCTGATATTAATAAAATTGAACCTTTGTGGGGTATATTTGCTCAGTCGTTTTCCACCTCCAAGGACATTTTCCGAATTAGCGACCTTTTTGCAGGAGGAGTGGCTACGTATCCCCGCGTGCATGACTTGTGTTTGCCCATACCATATCGAATACAAACTGTAATTCATGCAAAAGGAGGACCATCAGCCTATTAATAAAGATTTTGTCTCTTTTTACAGGTGTCCATATTATTTTGTCCAACCCTTGTTCATATTTTAGCCACAGTAACAAATTTGAAAGTGTCAGATTCAACTTTTATCTATTTAAGACTTCTAATAAAATGTACTAAAGAAACTGTGGTGCGTAATAAAAGATTAAAGCTTAAAGTTTTAATTATAAATTCATTAAGTAATTATTATTAAATCTTCACATTGCCGTAAATTCATATATAGTGGAATTATATTTAAATCGTACATTGCTTTGTTGTGCCGCTATAAACCCTCCAATTATTTTTACCTTTTTTGTGAGTCCTGAAAAGAATTATTAATTAATATTAAAAGATTGGACCAATTTAAACTTAACAATAACATTTATTAAAGATAAAAATACCTATTCAATTCCAATACATTAACTATTCTTCCTATAAATTATTTATTAAGATAGCATGTGAGAGGGGGAGCACGTGAGACCCTTAACCATATATTTAACGTATTTAATAACCTGTGGATATTTGAGGAACACATACCTTCAATTTGGGCCTTTGCAATAGACCATAATGCTTGCAAATACCTGGTTGCACTGAACACATCCTAGATCTCCCTTGTTTGGGAACTTCCACGCAATATTCTGCTTCTTTAGTATTGTCGTTCTATCATAATGGCAGGCAAGCCTCCGCCCAAGTCATGACGTCGCAGTCGTTGCACACATGTCCTATTTCAGTCAAAACTCATAATCGTCTCCTAAGTCAAAATCCAACTGTTTCGTCAAAGTCTGATCTCCATCTCCTTTCGTCTGCATCTCATCTCGTTCTATCTCAGGGGTTTGTGGTTCCTTCGCTGTGTGTGTGGGGGTTGCTCCGCCTTTACTTCTTTGGCGCTCATTGGTTCTTCTTTACCCAATTGCACTATTGCACATTTACTGTGGCCCAGCTCAGCCCCTCTGGTATTGCACCCCTAAATGTAAAGTATTTTGACCTTAAAGTTCATGTCCTCATAAACCTTGGTGCCATCCAGACTACAGCTTCGTTTGCCGTTCTGGGCATCATAAATTTCACAAATAAAAGTGTCTCATGTGAGAACAATTTCTGGTCTCACAGAAACATACTGAAAAAAATTGAACGACAGAAACTAGTAACGAAACAGCTGTAATTAATTAATATAATACTCATTTATTATACAATATATTAACTTAAATTAGTGCATCTCTAACAAAAAATTAAACTAATATCATAATAATCATTGTTTCATAATTTTTTCCTGCCTTTTACTTGATGAGATATTTCTATGTACATAAAATGCTACGTAATTACATTAATAAAGCTGTGTGTATGAAATTTCCAGCCAAAATCGTGTGAAGGAAATATGTAGAATAAAATGCAGTGACTCAGTAAATGTAAAAATATTCAACTATTGTGCGACATAATATATTCTACTTGTAAAGGTAGAGCTGTAACGTTGTCTAAACATCATAACAAACAACCAAGAACATGGTATATTTACATGCATTATCAACAAATTAAATAAATGTGAAAGTGTGTTATGCGTATTGTTATTTTGTGTAAATTTCTACGCTATTTTCGTTTAATCTCAAATTGTATACTTCACACAATTATGGCAATTAATTATATAAGTAAAAATGCAGTAAGGAATAATAATTGCATGTCGCAATTTTCCATTGAAAATATGATTTTGTAAGGATTCTTTGAAAATAATTTAAATCATGCAATAATCAAGACAAATTAATTAAAACATTATGTTAAACCTATATACATAATGATTTTGATGATTACAAAAAAAATTTAATTACAAAATATGATTTTGTAAGGATTCTTTGAAAATAATTTAAATCATGCAATAATCAAGACAAATTAATTAAAACATTATGTTAAACCTATATACATAATGATTTTGATGATTACAAAAAAAAATTAATTACAAAATATGATTTTGTAAGGATTCTTTGAAAATAATTTAAATCATGCAATAATCAAGACTAATTAATTAAAACATTACGTTAAACCTATACTACATAATGTATGTTTAGCTAAGTAGGTGCTTTTTGTTATTTTTTCTAGACAGTGTTCAAATAGTTTATTAATCCTAATAGTAGTATACTTCAAGTAGTATACTATAGTAGTAATAGTAGTATACTACAGTAGTAATAGTAGTATACTGCAGTAGTATACTGGTAGCAAATTTTCATAACACTTTGGCCCGAGAGGTCAATTAGGTCATAAACATAGAGGCTCAGTTGTAACCATGAGAGTGGTGAAAGGTGTTTACCAATGGCAAGATGTCTGAACGCATTGCACTAAAGTCGGCCAATCAGAGTCAAATAGGCGTGTCAGACCTCAGGCAAAAAGAGGCGGCAACCAAGAGATGATATTATACAACTTCTACGAGAATAATCAGTTAGCAGTTATGAAACAAGGATGAAGTAGTTAGTAAAGTCAGAAGTAGGAGTCAAAATTTCTACGATAGTACGGAGGCAATACAGACCAGAAGTGATGACGATTTCTACGGAATCCAGAGGCAAATGTGAAACGACAAAGTCCTGATTACAGGTTCAAGACGTGTTCCAGAATACAATGAGCAGATGTAATACAAGTAAGGAACCCAGCACGTAGCGTGAAGGGCAGTATGATACGCAGATGCAAGAATTGTAGTCTATGGCCAAAGCCGAAAGTGAAGTTATGTGCCCATTAATAATTGTTGAAGGTGTTAAATACATTTTAGGAATTTTTAAGCCATGGTCTCATACTTACTCTCTCCTTCGAAAACAGAATATTCAAATTGTGTAATGAATTTAGTAACTGATCAAATGCTGTGTATAAATGATTTTATTTGTAAAGTTAACAATGGTGCAATTAATTGAGTAGTATTATGCTAATAAATATTCTTTTACAGCACTCGCGCTAAAAATAAAATTGGAGGGTTATAAGCGGCAAAAAACGCAATGTGTAATAATGTTCTACGATGTATGATTTAATGCCATGTTTAGATAGATCAATTTAATATTATGCTTTTGCATAATTCTCGTATGATGGTTAAACCGGTACTGGTATGATTTGGGACAAAAAGTAATATTGGCTGAGTAGTTGCATTTGTGGAAAATTTGTATAAAATATAAATTAATTCATAATTAATTAAAATTATTATAAATTATAAATAAATTTTAATTATTAATTATTAAAAATATAAAATACTTCATTCGTTTTAATCCAGATAAATTAAAGAATTTGATAACAATACATATTCAAAATATTCATGTAAAGGTAAGATTTTTTTAAACATAAAATAAATTATCTCTCAAATATATTTATTTCTCAATAATCCAGCGAATTCTTTATATCCTCATTTATTGGCCCTTGTTTCGTAAGATTTCGATAAAATGATTCTATTTCTTTATTTCACTGCTTTAAAAGCCTTTTTCCCTTTTGTGTAAAATCAATATAAATTTGCATTAATAGATTTATATCGGTAATTCTAACATTTGCAATTTAGATAGACAGTCTTACACTAGTGGAAAGTTCCCCCACTGGGTTCCGGTCTAAATTGGGTGGCACTTCCCGACCGTCCATACAGTTACCTTACACCTTTCTGGTAGGTCGGACGGTCTGGGTCTCAACAACAACAACACTAGTGGAAAGTAACTTTGCCTCTTTAAGTCGACGGTTAATTTGGTAAATGGTATAATTTAAATGCACATATCTTACTAGTATACGAGGTCGAAAATTTAAATAATGAAAAATAAAACATAAAATTGTTTAAGATGAAATTCCAATTGAGCACTTATGCACTAAGTTTCTGTAGGATAAATACAATTCAATATGAATAGCAATGATAATGGAAGGGATATAATTATAATAATAATTAATTGGAGAGGTATATTTATCATTAAGATATATTACCTATTGAGTCTTTTTGTTTGGAATAACCAGACAATTGTTCGCTACATCACAACACATATCCTAGTTGTAAAATAAATTTATTTAATTGGGAAGTTCATTGGAAACTTCAATTTATTAACCTCGATAACTTATTATTCAAAATTCACACCATTCACGTTATTTATATCCACAATATATAAAAAAATATTAGAACGCTTAACTTCAACAATCAAATTGTGATGGTTATATTGAAAAATAAAAATATCGGATTGAAATGAGTTTATAAAGGATATCAATCTCATAATTGAATCAAATACGCACCTGATCGTTCAGCACAGGATAACAACCCCGCTATTAGTCGTTCCTCTGCGAGAAGTTTAAAATTCAGTTGGTTATTGAAGACTTTGCAACTTTCGTCTGGCCCAGTTAGTTGTCTCCATCGTCAGCTAAACATCTTGAAGATTCATTAACGTATTATGCGCACATCTTCAGAGTCATTCTAGAGTGAATGATCAGTGAGCCATCTTCCTGAGAGTGGTATTTAGGGATTCACGAAGAAGTTGTGCATCCCGTTTTATAGACTGCAAATATCCACCGTCGTTTCCTGCAAATAAACACCGTAGTTGCAAATTCCACCGTCGCGTCGTCTGCGGAGCATGACCCGCATTTCAATGTGACCAGGCCTACCGTTATGTTTCGTCGATCCACGTGTGGTTTTGTTCATTGGGTTTCACTGTCCTAAAAGAAGCCATATTTTTTTCAATTTTCTAATAGTGTTGAGGACTTCTGGGAGGTTAAAACTGTTATTCTTATCTCTATGGAGATAGTCAAAGATCTTTGGAAGATTTGATAAATGTTTATCTACATTTGCTTCTCAAGTATGAGAGGAAGAAAAATAAAAGAAGTCGTAGAGTTGAAGCTTTGCTTTTCATTTTTTTTTTCTTTTCGCGTAGTGTTGGAGATTTTCATAAACATATTGGCTGTTATTAAGTACTGAATTTCCAACTGTTCGCTATGTGACGGACTATCTATTCTTCTGTGTTTACTGCAGTTCATTTGCTTTTAGAAACAAAGCGAAATTTGACTCACAATGCACTATTTTGCCCAAAATTTTATTAGTGGAACGTTGCAAATTTGAACTCACGATTACACAGATATACCATTGTATCAGTTAGGAAATCGCAAAAAAACCAATATAACCATAACACTGAGTTTCAATCGTAGTTCCTGTTCAATTGACATATAGAAGAAAAAAATATTTTTACTTCAATTTTAATTAATTTAAAGTTGGTACTCCCCATATTGTATTCTAATGTACAATTGTATAAGGATTCTGAGATAGTTATAAGTACCTGCACGAGAAATATTATTAATTTATCTAAATAAATAGTATAATGTATCGAGAAGGTATTGTGATGCATTCGAAAAATCAAATTTAAGGTTTTGACGGAAGAACACGTTTCAATCATCGCTGAACTCGAATCGAACATTTTAGTAAATATGTCTGTGCGTGTGTGCCTGTATTAGTGTGGTTATATATATGCTGTTTTGTGTGTGAATTGATGCTATTATGTGTTTATCTACGTGTGCGTCTTAATATAGTAACTGTGTATGCCCATGAGTCTGTGGAATTTCCAAAGTTTCAAATTGGTTTTTCAAAGAATATAAAAATGTAACCTTTTATAAGTAATCATTTTATGCGTAATTTACTATTAAGAAACGAATGATACAAATGTACAAAATTTAGTGAACGAACTTGAACAGCTCTTGAGAGGATAGTGCAATTTAAAAATAAATTTATCCTAAAAATTACAAATATTAATCAGCGACAAATTTGACGACTAATTTGGTGACATATCGCCAACTTGGCGACTTTTTTAAAATGGGACAATATAAACAAGAGTATCACGAAAGTATTGTGAATGGATTATTAAAGAAATATATGGACCGTGATACTCAGCATGTGCTAGAAATATTTCCGAAATTCCAAACGCATTTTGTGTCGTGATTTTAAACCAGCGCATAGAGAATTAGTTTAGAGTGTCTCTGTCTTCTAATTTGTTGATTTTTAATTTGGAAATTTACACGAAATATATTGCAGTTCCACAAGCAAACACTCAAATTTTAAATAATTATATTTAATATATTTTGCATTTGCCGCTATTTTAGGACCCACTTTAGTCAGTGATATTGTTTACTATATCTCTAACATTAACAGTATCACTGACACGCTGTTTCTCTTTACGTGCATTACATTAAATATTACTAGCTTCCTGCCTTAAGGCCTTTCATAATCAATAAACGCTAAATTACTTGTTCATGTGAATAAACATTAATTAGTAACTTTTTTAAAAGTAAATATGAAATTAAAAATAATAAATTAACAAATAGAAACGGATCATGATAACTTCTTTAAAAAACTAATATACATGCGCTATTTTAACTTCACAGGTCATAATTCGCATGGCATGCTTGTTTATATCAAAACAAAATCTAGATTCATATCTATAATTACGTTTTTTACTTCACTCCTATTTCCTCACACCAGATCAACTTTAGTTACGAAATGCTGTAAAATAAACTGAATTATTCATTTTTAACCAATAATATTTAAGTAATAAAATAATTAAATATTATTGGTTAAATGAGACAAGCTATTGGACACGTCAGAGTAACTTTAGTTACAAAAAACCGTAAGATAAACTAACTTATATGTTTCCAACCTGTAATATTTAAATAATAAAATGTTTTAAAGTTTTGCAACATGACAAGAAAATAAGATTATCCGAAAATAATAGAAGGGATTTCTGGACCAGATATCCCTACGAATTGCATTCTATACGAGAGAATGCATCTAATCTTTCCCATACATATCAGGAGAAACATCTTTTGTTCGGGAACAAAGGATCTGAACAATGTGCTCTCAGTTCTTCATCGTTGTGTGATAAAATGAGAGCATACTTCTGTTATATAAACGATACTAATAAATCATTATGAAGAGGCTATAGTGACTTTTTATATGTGCTGGATATTCTATAAGAAAACATTTGTGTTAGTATATTTTAAAAATTAAAATAAATGACAAAATAAAATAGCATTATTTTGTAATATTATTTTCACATACTATTGAATAAGTATAGAAAAATTATTGCTTTCACGAAAATAATATCTTTCAAGATTTTGATGCCAATATATATTTTACGATCTCCTAAATACGTGTTGAGTATTTTTGAAGTGATGTTCGTCTGTACGTTTATCTGTCCCATGTCGATTTCTTATGTGCGTAATAGTTGTCACAAATATTAATGGATTTTGAGTCTATATCTAGCTGTGTTAACGATAAATCTAGAACTAGATATAATTTTTTGGGATGCGAGAAAAATCTTCGAAGTATTATATTTTTTTAACGTGTAAGCATATCACAAATTTTGAGGTAATCATGCAGGAAAGAGAATATTTATGGATCAGTGATCATACAACTTAACGATTTTAATCTTCGTTGTGAAAAAAATCATCTCTACAATTTTTGATTTCGTGACATCATTAGCGTCCTTATCAAGTTACCCCTTCCTCGCCGAGGTGGATACATGTTCAAACATGGCTTCAATCAAAAGATTTTTTCAAGTCCTTTAAAATGAAAAATTCCGTGCTACAATTGGGATTATTTTTTACAACACTATATACATTTTTCAACAATTTTGTTGTAAAATTTTCAAAAAGTTATGAAAAGCCTACTTAAAAGTAGATTCTCATATGAGAAATTGTAGTTGATCCAGACTTTAGTTAATTTATTATTATTTAATTAAATGGTATTCCATAGAAGAAAATAATAATTTGATACACATATAAACACTAGAAGATTCATCAATCGATGTGCATGATTTAAAATATGTAAAATTTCTAGTAGTATTATAAGTTATATATAAATTTATACAGAATATTATTGTCTAAATTATATTATTGTCTAAATTACATTGTTCTTCAGGAATTAATTTAATTATAAAATTTATTTATATAATTAATTTAATTCTTCAAAAAATAAATATACAAATGTATGTTTTCTCGAAACTAATTAATCTTCACAGGTACATCAAGAGTAGAAAATATCCTATTCCAGATTTAAAATAAATTTACATGAAAACTGAAGTCTATCCAGCATACTCTAAAATAGTAGGTATACATGAATTATGTTTATCCTGCTTTCTCAGCAGATATAAACTCAATAGAAAATATATGATTTTTGAGAATATTTTTCAAAACAAAACAAATGACATATGAAATTGAAAACATCATATATCCCTGTAATCTTATATCCCAAAATCGCAACTAATGTAACGCAATAAAGATGCGGTTCATTTATAAAATTGTTTTTATATCAAGTCATTTATTATTTAAACAGTATAGATTAAATAAACATTCACTGCTGTGTAAACCCATTTGATTTAATTCCGTTGCTAATCGACATGATATAATTTTCTTCAAATAAATTTTCACAAGAAAATAGTCTTCATAGTACTATCTCAGTATGATTAATCTTGCATTTTTTTATTAATATTTGAACAACAAATTTTGTTGATATTTGAATTCTAGAAATTTGGAACTCCGCGGACAATAACCATACCAATTTGAAAAAATATTCTGATAAAAAAGAGAATTCGCTCTCCAAACAGAGAAACTTTCAATTATATACACTGATTACAATTAAAGTCGCAACAACATGAAGAAATTGAGGCATCTTTATAAAATTACAGAATACAAATATAACACGGAGATGTGCAAATGATCAAAAAATCATACCTGGCAATTGAACTTAGAAGCAATATTCAAAAGCTGTCATTTAGTTGTGACCATATGAATGAATTATACGCATACATAATACCCACACTTTTCTCAAGAAAATATTAACTAAAATTAATTAATTTTACTGCAATTTGCATTTTTAAATCAAACACAGTTTTTCGAAATAAATTGCACTGTAATTTTATAAAATCTTGGACACTACGATCTTGCAATTTAAAATATTTTCCGCACATTCACTAACTGTTAATTTGTTTATTTAAAAAATATACATAAATATATGAACAATTTAATTAATTTAGTTTACAGATGTTTTGTTACTGCTTTTATTCCTTTGGAGTTCAAAGGATCTATATAATTAAAAATGATAAATATATTTTTTTCCTTCTAAATGACCTCTCACTTTCAGTGAAAAAAAAATTGTAGAATTATTTATTTGTAGAATATTTAAAGATGCATGTAAAATGCTTGAAGAGAAATGTTCCATAACCTTGTGAACAGCTACAAATTTATTAATTATACGTCTTTATACATATTTCTCATACGTCCGCATTCCATACTATTTAGATAAAATTATGATTAACATCGGATGGAAAGTTATCTAGCAGAAATTAAACGCTGTTTTGGTTTATTAATATGCAGCTGTGTAAATCTGTACACATATGTTGGTGCGTTTCACGAATGTAATTAATCGGCCATAAATAAATTTGGCACATAGTAATATGTTATGAGCTTCAGGTATGATTACGAGTGTGATGTATATGATGTACGCATTATGACGTGCATGAGGTTTCATGCAATGTATGTTTATTTTTTATGGTATTCAATGCTGACTGTTTGCATATGTGCATTTTGTAATATCCAAATTGTTATTTGACTTATGTCTACGACAGTAACCCGAAGAAAATTTATAGCAGCAGTTGGAAACGAAATTTTGATAAGAGGAAGTGTGACTATGTTATGTTCATTTTCATATCCACATTTTGCAATATCTTAATTTCTATCCGATTACTAAAACTTTTTCTTACGGCGGTACAACAGTTGTACCACTGAAAATCTCTTCTTCTAGAACGGCGCTGGTTCAACTGCTGTACCAGTCTTTTACATCCCCATTTGTCTGGGAAAGGAGGAGAGCTCCTATTGTACCCAGTTGAGTGCTTTGAATGCCTGCAGCGCTTCCTTCAAGTTTCTCCTGACTGAAGGGGGAACGAGTTACGAACAAAATACATGGTCAATGAAGGTGTATATTTAGAGGGGTGGAATTTTCAGTTATTTGGCCGTTCTGGAGTTGGAAAAATGGATTCTCGGAGCCTTAACGTATAGGTTAAAGTCCTAAAATTTACGTTTATTTTATTTGAAAACTGAATAGTGATATTACACTTTGCTATGCACGCGATACTGCATTTTGTGAATTTATGTTTTTTTTTATTTGACAATATTTAAATACAACAATTTGAACATATATAAATATGAACATCAATGCGAAGAATATAATTCACTACTAACACATTGTAAAGAATCCATTAAAAAGGATTTACAGTTTGATAAGGCATGAAATAAATCTAATGAGTCGTATCTAAGAGAAATATTGTAATATATTTAATGAATATATAAACTATAATAAAAGCAGATGTGGAGAAAATGCAAATGAAAGTATGTATGTGCGAGACTAAAAATAGCAAATTTTACACAAATGGTCTTTAGAATGATCTCCATTTCCTTTGAAAAAAATATTGAAATATAAATCGTTGGAACCTTCACATATCGAGACAGAAGCTATCATTTCCAATTAAATATCGTTAAAACGATTTGCACATTTATTTCTACAATAACGAACTCGCGTATCATATATTTTACAATGTATTTAAACATTATATTGCAATGTATTAACTCATTATATTACAACTTATTTACACATTATATTATAATTAACTTACATGTTTGCGAATTTATTTCCACTCCTAAAAGAATATTTATAAATTTAAAATATATTTTGTTACCATAATTTTAACTACTGTACATATTAGAAGTAGTTAAAATTGTAACGTTTAGGTTTACAAATGTAAATGTTACGGCGAATATAAATTAATTGAGACTTTGCATTAATTCTTTAAAACTACTTAAGTATTGTGGTATTGTGTAATTTTTAGGAAATATATGTGCTACACATAAAATTTTTAAATTATGTAATTTAAATTTCATTAAATGATGTAGTAAAGATATAAAATATATATAAAGGATATTGAAATGCGTAAGTTTTGTGAAGTCTCATTGGTGGGTGAGTGAGCTAATTTGATTTACATTTGTATACATATATATGCATTATATATTTACACATATATCTATACGTTTGTTGAAAGTTCGGAATATCAAAAACCATTTCAAATGTAAGCACAAAAATGCAATAGCACGCATTTGTGAGGGAGAAATATAGTGTCAGTGTTTTTCAATAACGCCAGTAAAAGTTTTTCAATATCCCTTTATATCGTCACACATAGTCCAAATTTTCTAAATGTTTGATTTTTTTCATTCATCGGTAAGCTGAGTCAGTCCAGATAATGCCACAACCGAGATTATGGCTTGATAGAGATGGTGGTAGTGACTTATCTTTGTGAAAATAAATTTTATTTCTAATTATTTGTTTGTATTGCTACCACAATTTATAAATTTTTGAATCTTAGATTTTACCTATGCCATGGAAATTGAAGCGGGTCAAATACGACCAATATTAAGATTCTAGCTCGAAGGGCAGTTCTAGATAAAAAAAATAAATACATTGAGTTCTTGATTTATTAATATTTTCACTATCACCAATAATTCCAATTTGAAGTATTTGATTTGTTTTACTTGGTCTTAAAGAAGTAGAGATGATCGGTCGGCACTAAAACCAAGATTCTGACTATAATGAAAGTGCTCCATAATTTTAATACATTATCCCCCCACTCACTCAATCAGTTAGTTCAATGCACATTATATAAATTTTATAATTTGCAATTGGTAATTAGAGCAAAGATAATTCGAATATTAAGATCGCAATGGAATTATTACATAGAAAACAACGATAAGACCCTCAAAAGAAAATGATACAGTATACATTTCAATTGGAAATTAAAATTATAACTGCAATGACAATGAAAATAGTAATGGTATGTAATTACATGTTCATATAATTCACCTAATTAATCTGATTCAATCTGTGTTACAATCCTATTACCAACTTGCACAATAATTTGTTTCAGGGATGTTACGACCGATTTAAAAATATAATCTTAATAAAATTAAATTTAAAAATATATTAAAGTGTGAGTCATATTTATGTACAAACATAGAATTAATGATATATATACAATATGCAATAAAATATACAATATATTTAATATTCTGATGATGATTATTATGATACAAATTGATTCAACGTAATATCAAAAAATAATATTTGCGACAGTCACTTGGAGCTTCACAGATATTTTGTCATTCAACGATATTTTGTATTAAATTTACCCTTAGATCAAACTTTTTATATTTTTAGTGTGGTTCTACACAAGATCTCATATCATCAAACTAATTCCTTGCTTTGAAACTTCAATATTATCAGTTAAAATATAATAGCTTAAAGATATATATTTTCAATGAAAAAAAATAACATATTTCAGGAACGTGAAGCTGAATACGTATAGATACAACGCATCAACATTTTCTACAAAAAATATATCTCCGTACTCTTGACATCTATTTTGAGCCTGTTCTCGATTTCTTATCAAAATATAAGAACCATTGTTAGATGAACAAAATATGCTTTTCTTATGAAAGTAGTAAGAATGCTTCTATTTCCATGCAATGTCAGCATACAATGATGTTTCAGCATCTTTCTTTTAATGTTAGATATAAAAAAATCTGATGCGGGCAACACATGACTTTCCTTATATAAAGCAATGAATTTACTACATTTACAGTAAAAAAACAGGTATTTCATATAGTAGATACTTATATGCTTTCCAAGATATTGGATTTTCGACAATTAGTCGTCATTTTCATTGATTTAGCGTCATTTTTATGCATTTGACGAAATTTTCGTTTCATTTCAAAAAGTCGACAATTTGGCGACATTCCGCCAAAATATTCGCCAAAATCAGGCCAAAAGTTGGGGATGGATAAATAAGTTATTCTTAAAGCAGATAAATGACTATTGGTGTTCAAATACAAATGTATTGCTCATAGTATCTTTTCTCATGAATGGAACGCGCTAGATCCACGAGAATGATGTCCCGCAATTCATCGCATAATATTACATGTGAAAAGTGAACATGTTTCTGAACAGCTAATATTTATTTTTAAGTTATGGGATTTTTTGATAAATTTATTTAAAAAATGTGCAATATCACAGAACAGTTCATGCTAGCGTTCTAAAATTTATGTCAATCGTTTTCTAAGGAAAAATTACATAAGAAACGTCTATTTGCGTATCTTTATTAAAGGTTTTGAATTTACTGTAAATCTGATTGTGTATAAAAACAATAGGGTTTCAGTATTAACAGATTGTGATTTTTGTACCAAATTTCAGTCTAATCGTTCCATTTGTTTGTGAGATATTATCACAACAGTCTCACTGATACACACACACAGACATCTCCTCAAAAATGTTTGATTCGTGATCAGGTATGCTTGAAACGTACTCTTCCGTCGAAAACTCGAATTCGAATTTTCAACCTCGTCACAATGCTTTCCTTATACATTATGTATGTAGGGAAAGTAATATAATTTTTAGTAACTATTATGCATTTTTTTTATTTTAGCAGAAGTTTGCCTCGTTTGTAATTACTTAATATAAATAGCAGTGTGAAGAAATGCGCAGCATTCTCTTTGAAAATAAGAGCTTTCCATTCGTTCCCAGTAGCTAAATGGTAGAGAGTCAGCAGGCTAGGACGAAGATTCGTAGTGCGATTCCCGGTTTGGCGCAACACGGTTCTTTTCATTAGCACGAGATAAAAGCAACTCTGTAGGGTAGTCCAAAAATGTCGGATGTCTTAAATTGGCCCTAGCACTGGACTTTGATATATTGAGCGCTGATTTCAAAATCGGGAGGTCAACGATAATTCAGGAAGCCATCCTGGAGAATATATATAGCAGCGGGAGTCTAACCTGTGGTAAAAATACAGAAGCTGGTCAGCCAGATTGTCAGTTGCAAGTGAGTCATCTTATATTAAAGGGCATATAATGAACAATTTACTTCGATGATATATAGAGATGTGTATAATACGACGGACTATGAATATGCACATTTAAAAGCCAATTTTATATAAAACCACATTTCAGATTTTTTTAACATTCGATCTGACTATGCCCTCAGTTCTTAATTAAAAGATAAAAACGATCCATAGAATATATTTATAATGCACATATATTGCATTTAAATATAGTAGGCTAAACTACTATAACTATTTCAATAGCTATAGTAGTTTAGCCTGCATCATTAAATGCATTAAATAATAAATTCAAAATAATTTAAATTTCTTTAACACTGTAGTATATTTTTATGTAAGCGTATAAATTAAACATAGAGAAACTTGGGTAAAGTCATGAGTGGTAAAACGGAGACAATTAGCCACTATTATTTGTAGGTGATTACTATACTATGTAAAACAATTTTTACTTCCTTTTAATATCATGTTATGTATGGAACGTTAATACTTATTCCATTCAGATCAGAACCCATTGGGGCGGCATCCAAAGGGACCGTAAACTCCTTTCTCTATCACCAATTTCTCGAAAGGAAATACGAACCCATATGTTTAACGTGATCGTACTTCCCGTGATCACGGCGAGGGTTTGGTCCGACACGGGAATCGAACTCGGGGCGTCCGATTGCAATCCCAGATCGCTAACCACTGGGCTGGATTCAGCCACAGGATCGCTAACCCACTTAGAAAGCTTAAAATTTCGTCACTTATAGTATCGACCACGAGTTAGTTACTAGCTGAGCTATTTTCCATTAAAACGTCTGTTCTCGACAATAATCGGCAATCGTTGGTAAGCACAATAAAACTTGTTAGGAAGAAATTCCAACTTCGATTTTTAGTTTCTCTGTCTTTGGCAAACTTTAAAACAAGGGAAAAATAAATTAAAACGGTAATCTATTACGTTTTCTTGAAAACACAAACCAAATGTGCGAAATATATTTATTTCAATAAAAAAATATTATAGAGCTATGTAATTTAATATGTATAGATAAAATATGTAAACTATTTTTTTCCGAAGAATATTTCTTAGTATCATGAACAATCCGTTGGAGATGTATAACTTTTCACTGAAAAATGAGAACCATTGTTATTCTGATAAAAGAAGCTTTTGTAATAAAAATGTATAGAAATGATTTAGATTCCCTTACAATGCAGTCACCAAAAGTATGTGCTATAGAAGTGTTTAAAAAAGTTCCGATTTCCTGATCTTTGACAAATTTAAAAAGTAAAATAGTACTACACATGAATAGCCTAAACTGTCATTTTATACTCAAGCATCATGTTTTATAAAATATTGGGTTTTAACAAATAAAAATTTTGTTGTATCCCTTTAAAGCACTCTTTGCTAGGAGGCAAATAAAAATAAAAATAAAGTAACACTTATTAAAATGTACGGGACTTGATAACGCGGTGATTAAGGTTCAGGGATTGGTTTCAGGGATTGGGATAAGGTCCAGGGATCTAAATTGGGTGACACTGCCTTGGCGTCCAAATATATACGTTAGACTGTTGTAATCAATGACTCGAATTCGATTACCAACGCCGCCAAAACTGTCTCCCTATATACACGAAGTACGGGAACTTTAAACATATAGGTCCGAAAGTCCTTCCGAGAGGTTGGTGATAGGACAATTATGATACGGCCCAGTCGATGTTGTCTCCTCTGGATTCCGATCCAAACTGTCTGACACTGTTCCAGCTGTATAAACAGTTACCTTATGTACCTTGGGTTAGATACTACAGTCAAGGTCGACATAAAAACAATATTTAAGGATACGTAGTATAAGAATAACTTTTATTTAACCCGCTTTTGACTCGCTGCGCTGGCTCCACCGCTAAGCATCATTTACTAGTAATCTTCCAATTTAGAAGCGCATAAGTCGCTCGGTCCAGGAATGCAATCTTAGTACACCCACACTGAGGGCATATTAAGCACGAATTAAGAATGAAAACATTATGTTAATCGAAGTAACAGAGGCTAAGTTATATAAAAACGCAATTGAAAATTTTTGGGGTTGGGTTCCAATTGAACTTATGTCCATTTTCCCATGATTTATTCGATTTTTGAAAAAAATCTATAATAATGTAAAAATAATTGTACCTTTTATAGAGTATTTAAATAAAATCATGAAATTATAGAATCATATATTGAATACTTCTTATCTACTATATTTTTCAATATTTCAACAAACCTCAGTAATCCAATACTAGTTGGATTATAATAGTGCGGATTTCTGCGATTGTACTATAATTACATATATATAGTCCACTTTAAAATAAACTATTCTTGTATCGGTAAATATGGGTTTTAAAATGAATTTCACAAAGTTTCAGCTAATAAACATTATTTATATCCAAGTAAAAAAAAACATTATTCACTGGTGTTGCATTATTGAAGTAAATTCATATATTGTTAAAATAAACAATTTTGAAAACAATTTATTAATTTAAAGAATCTGCATTAATTATAATAAATCTGAATACTAATGTTGTACAAACATTTTGAAGATAATAACATAAATAAAACGTAGTTATTCAAAATAACAAATAAACTATACGTGATTCATTATGCTTGTATTATTTCTCTAATATGTATTTAAAATTGCTTTTTATTTTTTATTAGTACTTTAGAATAGTCAACAGTTATAAAACCGAAACTGTTTTCTCAAAGCTTAAATTTTCAAGCATATTTTGCTAAATAAAGAAAAGAGGATAATTTATTTTTTTATATTATCATAATTAATTAAAATATTTAGACCTTACATTCTATGCATTATTTTCGTTTTTATAATTAGACATCCATACTTGGAAACTCTAAATTAAAAATCTGTCTCCATATTATTATATAGATTTTTATTTTTCCAAAAAGAAAAATTAAATTAACATGAAAAATAGCTTGTAAAATTTTGTTTTTCTAAATTATTTATAAGCAAACTAGCTGGGATAAATAATGATAGCTGTTTGTGAAATTACTCTTAAGATAATGATTATTTTCGATTATGAAAAAAAAACTTCGCCTTTCCTAGCAAAATATAATTTTAAGTGCTAAAAATTGATTGCAGGGGCAGTAAGTAAATGAATTTAGTACTTTAAATTATACTTGCCTGTTAATATTTCATCGCGACACAAAAAAATCCAATTTCGCTTGTCCTATATTATTTTTTTTCAAAGAAAATGTTCTTACATATTTTATGCCTATTAAGGGTGGTATTTTACTTTTTATGGATAGCTATATTTAAATAAAACAATGCATTTATTTTGATTAACAAAGAACAGCTTTATATGCAGTATATGCAGTGGCTATGTAATGAATATTTACAGTTTGATGTCAGTCCAAGTTGGAAGGTTATGCAAATAGATTTTGTGGCATCTATTTTTATTTTGAAATTTTAACTGCTATATATTCGAAAATGGTTGCAACTTTTCAGCGTTTTACAGAATATGTAATAATATTAGAAAGCTCTACAAAATATGAAATAATATTTTATTTGAACATTTCACATACGCCCGATTTCCAATCTTATTAAAAGACTCACAGGGTGTAAAAGAAATGCTGTAGACTTCACGCGAAGTATGATGCATGTTCACAGGCATCATTGAAAACATCACACAGCGAATGGCGCATGTACATTGGATGTGGACGTTCATCCTTAGTTAATTGATATTCATGGATTCTGAAATCTTATACATACACCAGAAGTTGGACCTTTTAGATCATCTAACGCTTTACTTTGCATAATGCATATATATTTCCTAGAAAAATTCCTTAAGCACCGAATTTTTTTAAGGACGTTCATTGAGTGTACTCCATAGGCCTATCTTTAGAAAACTGGCCATACCCAACTATGTAAAAGTGATTTCAGCGCCCCCAGTGGAGAATTTACAAGTTAGGTTAACGAACACGGCAACAAAGTAACATAGACAAAATAATCTTATTACTCATATGTAAAGTATTGTCAGCATTAGGAAATGATTCCAATAACGAACGAAACGTATACACATCAATAATTACATGCCAGAAAGTTGGGTCATTAGTGCATTCAAAGCCTGTATCACATTAAACGATCTTTCGGAAAACAAAACAGTTGAAACATTTTCTCCAATTTTCCGGCCGAAAGGTTGGTGATAGATATTTTTAACTCTTTGAAAAAGTTGTGTGAAATTAAAAACTGCAGGTAACAAGGGTTATGCGGTTATCACCCTTTTGGCCAGAAATACGCATATACAGTTGTGTACTGTGCAGCCTAGAGGTTAGGAAAACTTATGTATTATATAAATATATATATCATACGATTAAATTGTTTTTCTCTATTTAGCATACCGTCGAATTATGTTGATCCGTCCTCTCAAGAGTAATGGAAAACGGCGAAGTATGTATGTGTATAACTTGCTTTCTGCTGAGAGAAAGGAGGTATATAAAAGACTTGATTTGGGGGCAAAGACTCGTTTCTGCTATCAATGTGCTATTTACTATCTGTGTTTGTCGATATTTTAATTTACGTAATAATTCAATTTTTTAAATGCAATGTAGACCAATTTAAGAAATGTTAATTTTTATTTTACTATAAATTTTACACATTCGAAATTTTTATATTTTTTGTGAATGTAAGGAATATGGACATCATTTATATCAATTAAAAATATGATTACCTTATGTGCAGGATTATAAGGTGACATAACGGTATTGTTTTATTAAATAAACATATTCTATTCGACGATAAAATTTTATTACGATATTTTAGAAAGGGACATGATTCACAAAATTTTTCAAATTCTCACATTGAGTTAGATACGGAGGAGACCATCCTAGTGAAAGGCGTATCGACGCAATTACGCGGTACTACAAAAAGGAGCAGCACCAGTATCAAGTAAAACAACAGTAGTAAAAAACAAGAAAGATCAATCATGCTTAAAGCATTGACTATGAAACACTTTCCAACTTCAATGCAATTATATTTAAACACGTCTAAAATGCAATACATTCCTCGGTAATATTTTGAAACTTATCACAATACTGCATTAATTTATTATATTTGAAAACTTAAACCTTCATCGAAAAAAATGAACTTCATTCAAATGACGGCATTGAAATATAAATTGCCTGGTTTAAACATCTCTAAAATGTTATACATTCCTCGGTAATAGTTTTAGAATTATCATAATACTACGATAATTTATTATATTTGAAAACTTCATCGAAAACAACTGAAATTAATTCAAATGACGTCATAGTAAAAATAACACGCCTGGATCTCTCTATGAAAATAAGATTTCATTCATAACTTTCTCCCATTCATTTCATTCATCACAATACTATAATAATTTATTTTATTTAAACATTTTATTTAAGACCATGGAGCTACAAATAATTAAACTCTAAGCTTAAAACTTCATGGACAAAAATCGTCCTTCTCTTTATGAAATCAATTAATATTTCATTCATATCAGCCATGCAGACTCCATGGACTAAATTATTTTGTGTTAAAAAAATACAGGAATTCTAATACAACCCATTCTATATATTTTGCTGTTTACATTTTACATAGGTGGAAAATAGGCTTAGTTGTAGAAATAATCAAATTTAGATGAGCATTTAAAATCAAATATACTGTCATTGCGCTGTTTCAGTATGTAGATGCACAGAATTTAAGCAAAAATAAAGTAGTTTTAAGACGGATACAACACTCAATATGAATTAAAAAGAACTTAAAAAAAATCACGATTTTGAAACAAGATGGGTGCCATATATCATTTTGAAGTGGGTCATGTGATCGTTTCATATCATGGTCACGTGATCGTTTCATATAAGAGGTGTAATTATTATTTTAATTTTTATTTAAAAAACTACTGAGCATATTTCGCTGAATTTGTTTTATATATTTTATGGAACAATTTGAATATTACCTAAAATTTTTGAAGCAATTTGTGAATTTTAAATCCGCTTAAAAAATGTTCAAAAAATTATTTCCCATAGGGCTCAATGTATTTCATTTTTTCAACCCGGGTTCAATCCAAAACTAATACGTGATATTATTCATTTATATTCCCATAGGTCCTACAGACCGTCTGAACAACATACTAAAATTTCATTTTGATTAAGTCATTTTTACGGCAGTTATCGTGCTAACGGACAGACAGACAGACAGACAGACAGACAGAATGAACAAAGTCATAAACACTTTTCAACTTTGTTGTAAAGTGTTAAAAATATTGAATACATAAAATATGATGAAATGCAAAAGCAACTTTTTTAAATTGGATATGTGGCATGACTAGAAAATGGTATTAGGTTTAAAGCCAAAAAAAATGATTTCAATGGATTTGAACCGAAATTGTTTTAGAATTTACAATTCAGAATTTTATTTTCATCCTAGTTCGTAGATTTTCCGACAACGAAACGCGCCATCACACTTGTTTGTGGACGTAATCTCTCACCTACTAGTCGCTGATTGGCTGTATTGTTAAAATTTATCCCAAATGATCCACTTTCTCTATACGGTATAGGGAAATTTGTTCAAAGTTATCCCAACTGTTTTAACCTTATCACACTCGTATTTCATTCAATTTGGTGTACAAACTGAACATATAGTTTTTCGAAAAGTTAGCTGTTAATTTGTTGAATGTGATAAACGCTTAACAATGTGATAGCTGCAAGACTTGTCGAATTGCATGGCAATATAATTTCTAGAACTCAAATGTGCATTATCTCTGAAGGGAGAGATTTTAAACAAGCTCTACACAAAATTGATGTTCCAGTAAGTGTAGATTTTTACGTTATTCCTGAAAATATGTTAATTAACGAATAGCCTTGTTGTGCCAAATAAATTATTTCGGAATTACTCTTATTCTCGTCTCTTACTAATTGGACAATGCACTATAACTTTGATAGCCGTTATTCGTATATCGCACTTTATTGCTGGGTGCTTCATACTGTCTTTTTAAATTATCTACCAAGAGCAATACAATCACTTTCATTCGATCGACTGTGGCTAATTTATTGCAAACAGGTCTGATGTCTACACTATACTCTCATGGACATATCCTTACAAAGATACTTTGGTACGTAAGGAATTGCTTAGGAACCATATTCATGGTGATTAGAAAAAGATTTGCTAAACTTTAGGAGATAGTAGTACATATGAAACCAAGCATTTTCGTCATAGTTTACAATGCAGTAAATGAAATGTAAAGACATTACAAGGCGATTACTCGTTGGGAAGCGATCGCTCCGCAAACTTAAAAGCCTCATTCCCGGTCATTATTCTCTGGTTGAAGAAGAAAACCATGTACGCAAATTTCAACTGGGTAAGTAGAAGAACCCTTATGCAAATTTTCGTAACACGGAATATAAGACCTTATCAGCTTTCAGCATTTATTCGCAGCTTTGAGACGATGGAGAAATGTACAAATAGAGAAAAATCCGATATGTATTTCATCTATGGAGCTGAAAATAGGATGAGAGAGAAGCACAACGACTGTACAAGGAACGTATCTCCCACAGTCGGTTGCCCAATTTTAAAACATTCGAATCCTTGCATCGGCAGCTCTATGAATCTGGATCCTTTCTAATCCAGGTCTAATGCTGGTCGTGCAAGGAGTGCTAGAACTCAAAGCGTAGAACAGGTGATTTTGGATACAGCAGCTGCTAGGCCAGACACAAGTAAAAGAGCAATGAATTCCCCAGAATTTCAGTTGCTGCTGCCGAAGAGCGCGACATGCCTGGTCTGTTCAAGATATTTCGTCAATCCCCCCATCGCAGCTGTAAGACATGCATTCAGACTGGCGGTCCCTCCTTTGAGCAATTGCTGCAATTATCGTTTATTAAATGTCATATTTTAACTTCTAAGTCATTCTTGTGTTTTCGCCTCACCTCATCGGTTTCACTAGTAAGCGCCCACTGGCGCCTTTATGTTTTATTTCCGATCCGGTAAACTATGACTATAAATTATTTGTTTGGTGTGCACTACCACCTCGTAAAAATTGACCCATCCTTTTTTAATCACTCTATATATTGTAAAGAACTCTAAAATGAATAATAAAACCATATACAATTCACACAATGAAGTGTGATTATACTATTAATATTTTATTAGACCTTTTTCTGAATGTACATTACTTTGACTTGTTTTCTAAAAAAAAATATGTAATTTATTCCAACAAGTTTAATTCATTACAGGCAGTTATATTTTAGCCGTTGAAAATTTAATTATTAAAAACATGTATCGCACTTCTCCAAACTCCTCTAATCCACATGCCGTTAGAGGTCTCATTAAATAGATAATTAATAAGGATTTTCCATGACGAATACACGATGTGCTCTTCAGTTTGAACATGATATTACAAAGTAGCTTAAGCCTATAAGTAAATTAAGTTTCGCTATTGGGTCATTAAGACTTGAAATATCGATTTCAGGCAAACCAGTGGATTCGAGTTAATTCTGCGGAAAGTCTTTTGAGGTGTTAAAGTACAGGATGTTTACAAATTGTAATAGGAATGTTTCTTTGGGTAAGTGAGTTATATTGCGTTGGATTTATAACTGAATATAAACTTGAGGCTTTTGAGTATTTTAAATACTGCAGGTTTAAATATTTTATGAAAAAGGGACTTGAGTAACGGAACACGTACTAATAATCACCCAATATATACCATTGCATATGGAGTATTGGAAAATATTTATATTGCTAACAAAAAATTTATATATATATATATATATAAATTAAATAATATTGGAGATAAATTAAACTAATAAAAACGAAAGTGCAGGAGTGTAAAAATCAGTAAACACAGTATCAAACTGCGGGCAATATAATAAAGTGTATTTAATAACAGAAAGTAAAAAGTAACGAGGAAGGACAGGAAAAGTATTGGAAAATATTTATATTGCTAACGAAATATATATATATATATATATATATATATATATATATATATATATATATATATATATATATATATATATATATAAATTAAATAATATTGTATATAAATTAAACTAATAAAAACGAAAGTGCAGGAGTGCAAATCAGCAAACACAGTATCAAACTGCAGGCAATATAATAAAGTGTATTTAATAACAGAAAGTAAAAAGTAACGAGGAAGGGCAGGAAAAGTAGAGCACTGAAAGGCCAGGACAAGGAAAAAAATCAATGAACGGTATATCTGCCAAAAACGTCTTCAGGGTCACCTTTTAAACAGATATACTAAAATCCGTTGTTTCTATAATTGCTTAAAAACACGTAGTTGAAATTTTATGCAATCTGTGCCCAACAACAGAATAAACGGGATTAACAGAAAAAAGACCAAAGAGGACAATATTCAACATAAAAATATAAAATACCACATAGTCATGAAAAATGTAGCGTACAAATGCACAAACATGCAAAAAAAAAGGGGGGGGGGGGCGTGAATAATTTTCCACCGTGAATAATTTTCATGGGAGTCGACCACGCGATCCAGCTTGAATGCTTACCACGCGAAATACTGCGATGGCGCTATGGAATGAATCATACCATAGAGAGTGGAAGTAGTAGTACATATTTATGATGAGACAAACTAAGAGTTCAGAAACTAACCGAGAAGTGACCACTACGATCGAAAATATTTAAAATATGGATAACACTGTTTTTGATATATATACATATATATATATATATATATATATATATATATATATATATATATATATATATATATATATATATATATATATATATATATATATATAATATATATATATATATATATAGGGTTCCAGAAACAGTGATATCCATACTTTAAATATGGCTTCCATTTTGCTTCCTTTCACTCATATATATATATATATATATATATATATATATATATAACATGAAAATACCGTGAAATATAATATTAAAAATTTATCAGATATCACACTTAAAAGGGGCAAAGCTGCACTAAACAGAGGATTAAAAATATTTCCAAAATGAAAAAAGTGATGGATGGATGCATTGTACCAAAAGATGGCAGGGGGGTTTGACCCCCCCCCCGGCGTCTTTTTGCTCTTTTATACTAGTGGGCATATTTCAAACATTTACTGTTAGTGAATTTTGATATGGCTGGATCTCGACAATTCTCTCTTATATTTGTTTGTGTATGATGTATGGTTTTCATCTTAAAACTCCGTATTCTATTTTGCAATGTACCGGCTCTCTGGGAGTGTTGTCGCGACATAAAACTTGCTTAACCGGGGTGAGGAGGGTCACCCCCTCACCCGGCCATCTTTTGGTACAATGCATCCATCCATCCCTCTTTTCATTGTGAAAATATATATCAAAAATTAAGCTAAATCAGAGAAAATAATGACTAATTGACGAAATGTCAATATCTTGCAATGAATATAAGTAGACACTATAAGAACAACCTTTTTTCTTTTACTGAAAATGTAGTAAATTTATTGCATTATGATACAACTGATTATATTTCAATTGATTATATTACAATTGATTTCGATAGACACGAGTTCGCTATCTTACACCAAAATATTTGTGACAAGAATTGCTCATGTGAATAAAAGGAAAGAAAATATATCTCACACATATTTTTGGAGAGAGAATGTAATGATTTACGGATGAACAACTTTAAAACTACCGTCGAATTGAAATACTCCAGAGAGTTCTATTTTCCCCCGTGAAGATTTTTGCAGAAAATATTCGGACGTTCTGGGATCCTAAAAAGTGCTCACCTGCCTAACATTTGATTTTCTCCTTGAAAAAACTATATTTTTATTTGTTTGCAACATAAAAACAGAGACGGCATTACACTCCCACTGTATATAATAAAATGCATGAAAGCGGGTAACACTAAGTGCTGGTTCGCATGCGGTACTTATATGTGCCATCGTGTTGGTGTTTATTTGTAGTAGGCACCTATTTAGAACCAAGGCAACGTCAGTTATTTTCGTCCTAGTACAGCAAGCAATAAAACGTAAATATATGGGCACTATTTTTGCGACATAAACGTGTTACTTTGATTTCATTGTTTACCCGTATTCTAACTTGTTTAATATTCACATTCTAAAATTTTATATGCACTTTCATTAGGATTCCCAAATATGGAAATTAATGTTTCATACTTTTATTTTCAAAATTATTTGTAAAACTAAGTTTCTTATTTGAAATCGTTTACCGCTTTTCTTAATCATACGCACGAGTACATTCCAAACAAAGATCTTTGCTAATTGTAAATTATTTGCATATTATATTTGTATATATTTGTACATATTGGTTAGCCTAATTTTCTTAGAGTGTATATAAATATTCTAGAAACGAATATCTATATCTTCTTATTAACTGATACATAATATATATATATATATATATATATATATATATATATATATATATATATATATATATATATATATATATATATATATATATACACACATATATATATATTAATAAATCATTATTTAAGAAACTGGTTTAGAAGAATTTAAAAAAAAAAATTACAATAGTCAGAAGAGAAAAATTGATCCAGTAAATTTTTACACATTAATTAAATAATACAACATACAGCTGCTTCGAGTATACTTACAATCCTATTCTTTAGTGCGATGCAGACGATAACCCAAATTTAAAGTCTCCAGTTTCAATATGTGGTTCTTATCGTCAGACTGTGACATTAATTCTGTGACCCTAATTGGAGGATCGAGGTGTTTATTTACTACTTTTTATTATTTGTCCAAGCTCCTAGTGTGGCAGTTTGTTGCACATTTAAAGTTTAAGCAGTTTGGGGGGGTTGATGCAGATCTAAGGGTTACCTACCATTTTGGCAGTTTGGAGTTTAGACCATTTTTTATAAAACATTATTCGCGAGTTTTATTTAATATCATATGTTTGAGGTGGGATCTTTTAATTCCGATTATCGATGTTTAGAACAGCGCAGGGTCTCTTACGAGATTTGGCCTTGCGATGATCATAGCCATGCAGATTGAATAATAGTTCATTTGCAACGGGTGGCAATTTTTTGTAAAATTTAAGCGATAGCTTTTTAATTTGTGCTCTAACAGTTTTTATTTTGAAGTCATTCCTAATTACCGAGTTTCTTAAGTACCTGGGAGCTTTCCTGATAATCCGTAGGATTTTGCTTTATTTTGTCTCTAGGAAGTATATTGTTGTTTTACAGGCATATCCCCGTACGGGTGCTGCATACAGAATTCCCCGGCGGTTGTCCGATTTATAAATTAGCAGTTTGTTTTGATGACTGAGATTTCCTTTTCTTATCATTGGGTATAAGGTTCCTGTAGTTATATACGCTTTTTTGATTAAGTTCGCTACGTGCTGTTTCCTGGTTAGGTGGGAATCTATCGTTACACCTAGGTATTTAGTAGATTTTTCCGCGCGTAAGGCATGGTTGTTTATGTACAGTGGCGGCGGAGGTTTATGTGTCCTCGAGAAATAAATCCAATGACATTTATTGGGGTTTAATTTTATTCGCCATTTTTCAACCCAAGTTTGGAGTATGTCTATGTGTTGTTGTAGCTGTCTGTGCATTACTGAGATATAGGGGTGTTTTGTAAGTATCGCACTGTCGTCTGCATAGAGTGCAAGCTCCTTTTTTGGTGTTCTGGGGATGTCGCGAGCACAAGTGGAAATATAATACTATTATATATACCAATGACGCATACGTAAAGTCCAGCTGGGTGAACCAATCAGAAAACAGAATGTCTAACAGACTAGCCAATACGATATATGCAAGTAATATCATTAGATCTAATAGAAATAACTCAATAAAAAGAGAAAAGCCCAAGCAATATTAAACGAAATTTAATAAGACGGAAACAAGTCAAAATGACAAATAAGAGTTCCAAATTGTAAGGAATAGTTATATATCGAAAGAATTTAGCGAAAAAAGGAAAGTGAATACAGGGCACCAAACCGAGACGTGGAAAAATTTAAGGTAATATAGTAACCAAATTACTCGAAATGTTCTGAATATGAAAACCTAAAAAAAATTCAGTGTCATAGGTCGATGTGTATTTTTGTATAATTGATTTAATAAATATTTAATTATTCAAATTGCTTCAATTTTAAATGCCTTTTTGAATTTCCTTCCCCAAGAATTATGCAAAAAATTCACATCGATCGAGGATCCTAATTTTTTTAGCCTTTCTTATTCAGAATAATTCTAGTATTTTTGTTAATGATTTATCCAGTACTCTAATTTATCCATAGTCTGCCGGTGTGCCCTGATTTATTTTTTTTATTCATTATACTTATTCCGCATTCCTCTCTTTCATACCTCTTAAATCTGCGTGTATGTCGTTTTGAAGTGCTTTCGCCTGGAGTTAAGTTGTTTAATTATGTTTCAACTTGTCTAGTCTTGTTTGGACTTTCATATTGTCTTTGGAGACACTCTAATCTTATTAGTTAGTTCTACTGGGTGGTCAGAATTAAAACACCTCCAATCTGAGCTCTCTATACATCGAACTACTCAGTGAAAAGGCTCCAAAATTGTTGAACCTACTATTTAAGACATGGGGAAAGGGATTACGCGAAAAAAATTAGTTCCAGAAACACCGCTAGGTGGCGCAGTACAACACAATATATGCTAAAAGGACTCAAAATATTCACAAAAAAACAAACACATGCGATACGGAATTTTTCCTTTTTAATTTCTTTTGCTGATATGAACAAAAAGAAGATAAAAATGTGAAGAAACTTAAACTGTCATTGTAACTGCAATTTCGCACTGTAAGCACAAAAATTTGCATAAACCCTTGGTTTGCAACAACTATGTTCTGGGCGCCAACGGCCGTACCGTGCTGAAAACACCGGTTCTCGTTAGATCACCGAAGTCAAGCAGCATCGGGCGCGGTTAGTACTTGGTGGGTGACCACCTCGGAGCACCGCGTGCTGTTGGCCATCTCGGGTGTGGTATCCCCGTGGTTTGCGCGCTAGATTTGCACGCTGCCACAAAATGCCGCCGTGTTCATGCGGAGTACGATCACGTTAAACATGTGGGTCCGTAAGTCCTTCCGAGAGGTTGGTGGTAGGGGAAGGAGGGTACGGTCCCTGTGGATGCCTCCCCCACTGGTTTCCGGTCTAAATTGGGTGGCACTTTCCGGCTGTCCATACAGTTACCTTACACCTTTCTGGTAGGTCGGACGATCTGGGTCTCAACAACAACAACTATGTTCTGGGCATAAAAGGGGATGAAACTGGGAAATTTTCATTCTTACCAGCGATGGCAGTCACACTGCCAGAACGCGCTTTGCTTGTGAAGCTGTTTTACGAAAACAAAGGATATGCTGCAGCTGCACTTCGAGAGTTTCGTCGACTTAAGAATTTGCGCAAAGGACCATTACTTCCACAAGCTCTCAGGAAAATGATCACTCGATTCGAGAAAACTGGACATCTTAGAGTTCAGCCGGGTCAAGGACGCAAATCGACTCGTTCAGATGTCGTTGACGATGTTGCCACCGCTATTGTTGAACAATCAGTGGATAACGTTATACGCAGCATTCCCTGCATCGATAAGGTCCTTGTGATATCAATGTTTGGTACGTTCGAATAAAATGTGTTACAAATGTGTATTTTGTGTCTTTTCAGCATATTTTCTGTTGTACAGCGCCAACTATCGGTGTATCTGGAACTAATTTTGTTTCACGTAATTCCTTTCCCCATGTCTTGAATAGTATGTTCAACAATTTTGGAGTCTTTACACTGAGTAGTTTGATCAATAGAGAACTCAGAGTAGGGGTGTTTTAATTCTGACTACCCGGTATGTTCCGGATGAGCTAAGCTGTCGGATTTGTAATTGTCGAATTTTTGAAGCTTAGTCGAATTTTTGATTGGTTCTCTCCGGTGCACTCTGAATCCACAAATTCTGTATGTACTTATTTTCCTTCGTTTCATTCGTTTGTGCTCATTTCGTCATTCTGAATTCGTATCTTTGGTCTGTCTTGCAATGAAGAACGAAATCCAGTGTATCATCGGAACAGAAGTATGATGTTCTTAATTGTTCTTGATTGTTCTTAATCGCGTTGTATAAATGGTCCTTATAATTTGCACAAAATGATGTTTTTTGAAGTATAATAGAGTTATTTCGTTATCGAATACTAATATAAAATGACACGGAAACAAAATGTAGATCCCACTAAAATCAGAACATGTATGTTAAAGATGATAAAAAAAAATATATATAATGAAATTGAATGATATTCTTCACATCCACTCCAAAGATGCTCTCTATTCTTTTCAGGAAGATAAGGCCTATTGTTCTATAAACAAATTATCTCTGATAGAAGTAAATATATATATATATCTCGCAAAAACTATTATAAGGCTTGCAAATAGAAAAACTAATCAAAAGACTTAAATTTTATGATTTTTCATTCCATGAACTAGATATTAATAATATATATATATATATATATATATATATATATATATATATATTTGAAATGTAATAATAAGAATTATGTAAAAATAAAAAAATACATTTCAAGTAATATTAACATCACCATAGAAGCAAATTCAAAGCCATAATGCCGATAAGAGAAAAGAACAGCACCATCCCAAATTCGATGATTAATTAGAATTAAATTCATCGTCAGGTCTGAGTATTTAATTCCAATTAACCCAAACAAATGCCTGTTTCAGATTAAGCAATAGTACATTACTATAAATACTTAAACTCAGACTACAGGCAACAAAAAATGAAAAAAGGATACATTAAGAAAATTGTATTACCATGCGGCATGAACCATTCTTCTACCACGTGTATACACGATCAACCTCAACAGCTTAATCAAGAAGCACCGGAATGAACAAGTCGAAATTCTACCAGGGAGGCAGTACGAACGTTCACGGAGTTACTCCCAAACCCGTCCAGTGAGTCTAAGCTGGAGACTGGACAAGCAATTCAGAATACAACTTCCCAAATATGCAAACATGAATATGAATCAAAGATGAAAATTCCTACTAAACAAGTAATTCATATGAAAAATGGATAATCGAGAATGCCACTATACACCATTATAAGGGCGCTCAAAACGTAGTTTCAATACTGACAAAAGTTACATTTTTTTGCGAAAATAAAATTCAAAACATTAATGTTAATGCATCTTATTTTCCTATTTTTTGATTATTCTAATGTTTTTGACTTTGTTTATTATTTTTCATTTTTATTTATATAATTAATAATTATATACAATATATATATATATATACACATACATATATATATATATACACATATACATACACACATATATATACATATATATATATATATATATATATATATATATATATATATATTTTTCCCCTGTATGTTAGTCACTATAATTGGGAATGTTTTCTAGGATGTTATCGAGTGAAATTTGATACACTGAGTTGATAATTTTAATAACAAACTTGGGGGGATATGCATTATTAGTCGCTGTACTCAATAATTCCATAAAGTGCGCTAATTTATAATCTTCATCACAAATTTTATTGATTCTAAGAGCCTGGTTTAATATAATATTTCTAAATACAGATATATGCAAACAAGAGTCAAAATGTTGAATTTTTGATGTATTAAATTTAAAATCCTGTCTTTTATCATACAAGTTTATAACCATATTACAATTTTGTAAATTTAAATTTAAATCTAAAAAGTTTGCAACATTTGTGTCATTATTACTTGCATTTAATTGTAAATTTTTTGGATAAAAGTTTAATACTATAGGGATATTATTATTTGGGGATACACATAAAATGTCATCTAAATATCTAAACATGTGCATATTATGCAAGCTTGGATTAATGTTTTTTTCATAGAAGATTAAATACAGATTAGCTAACAATGATGAGGCACACCCCCCTTGTGGGATACCAACCTGTTGTTTAAAAAAAGTACCACCATGTTGAATATAATTCTCATAAAGAGTGAAGTTAAGTAATTTTTTAAAAAGAAAATTTGAATATTTTAGGTTGATATTATATTTTTCAAAAATTCCTAATATAACTTTATACAGATCATCTATATTAATATTATTAAACAAATCTTTGAAATCAAAGGTATAAATACTACGAATTTTTGTAAGAGTTTTCAATTTCTTAACTAATTCAAAACTGTTTTTTACAATATGACAATTATTTGAGATTTCATCTGACAAGGATATTTCATGTAATATCTTTAATAATAATTTTCCAGCATTAGTAATGTAAGAATTATGCCCACTGGTAATGGTTCGAAAAGCAACAGGGGATTTATGAAACTTGGGTACTAAAACAATATATGGAATGTTATTACAACTATTTTTTAGATGGATTTGCTTATATTTGGCTGATATTCTATTGTATAAGATTTTAAGGTTAGTTTTATGTAAATTATAGATTTGATTATTAAGTAAGTGTGACTGAAGGGTATTTTTATAGTAATATTTACATATAATTGAGTAGTTTCCACATGCTTTATCGACATATGTAATGACAAAATCATTTTGTATTTCTTTAATATCATTTTTAATTGAATTAAGTTTATATGAATTATTAATTTTCTGATTATATATATAATGATTTAAGTATTGCTCTATTAAGACTCTCCAGGGTTTAAAGGCTTCTACAGGGATTTGATATTTATAACTGATTTTATAGATAAATTTATTTAAGTCAAGAAATAAACCTTTACAAATTAATTTATGTTTAAATTTAGTAGGTAGACGGTACTTAGTACCCAGTAACATCAGAGATCTTAGTGCATCATAATTAATAATATTTAGATTTCCCGTTATAACATGCCCATGGTGTTTATCTACGAAGTCTTTGTATTTTTCTAAATGACAGTGGCAATATGACTCTTTATCCAATTCATAGTTTTGATTAATATCTACTGATTTGGCAATTTGATTATAATTGAAAATATAACGTCCTAGCGGTTTATCATATTTATAAGCAATTTTAGGATTTACATGTTTGACTGGAAAGTAATTGGAAACCGATTTTAAAAAATTATTTATCTTCAGATTATTTAAGACAGAATTAGTAAAATTTAAGGTACAATATTCGTTTATTTTAGTATTTTGTTTTGATTCGTCATTAAAGTTTACGTCTGTGACATATAAATAACCATTAAGATTTTTACTTCTGGTAATGAGCAAATCATAGAATAAATGTTTAAAATGAACGTTATCAAATGCAGTACTTAGAAAAAGGTTATATACCATATTTAATTGCTGTTTTTTAATTGCGAAAATCCAGTTTTTACATTGTTTCCAATCAAAAGTAATTTTAAAATTTGCATGTTGCTGAAGGATGGCATTTTTTAGTTCAGATAATGATGGCAATTTTTTATTATATTTACTTGCTCTTTTAGTTCTTTTTGATTTACTTTTATGATTGTTGAAGGAATTATAAATATTATGGTCTTCATTAGGAGAATTAAAGGACATTTTAACTATATTATGATGATTAAATATTTGATTGAGTCCATATGGAAAAATAGTTTTATGTGCACAAATGAATTCATTTTCAAGAAACAATCTGTCATAGTAATTTTTTTGAATACACAGAATACTAATTTCAATGTTGTCGAACCCATGTTTAGAAAAATGTTCGTATTCAAATTTTGATTCATTAAAGGAAGTTGCATTATTTGAAAAAATTTTTATGTGATTCCTGTGTACGTTAATTCGGAGATGCAGAGGGTTGCTGGTTTGACCTATATATGACATATTACATTTTTTACATACAATTTGGTAGATACAATTATATGTTTTACAGAAGACAAGATTATTGTTACAATTGATCTGATTACTATTAGCAAATGGACAAGTTTTACATCTATTAGATTTACAAGATTTAAATTTAAGTGTGTTATTTAGTGATGTATGGCTGTACGATTGAAAGTTATATGAAGTGAACAAGGAATACTGGCTGGAAGTACCGAATGAAGATGGAATAGTCATAGAGGATAAAGGATATTGTTGGTAGCTGGATAACGATCTAGGAGAACCCCAACAAGTTCTCGAATACCGAGCTTGGATGTTAGAGAGCATCCAGTTGCCAGTCGCTAATTTTTATATGTATATATATATATGTATATATATATATATATATATATATATATATATATATATATATATATATATATATATATATATATATATATATATATATATATATATATATATATATATATATATATATATATATATATATTTATATGTATATATATATATATATATATATACAGGGAATTATTATTCGCATAATGAAAATGATACGCTATACGTATGCCATATCGTCAGTTTCAATACGACGCATTTTTAATGTATCTTACCAATATAGTTAACTACAGAGATATTTCAAACCGTCTAGTATATACTATGAGTTTTGCACAAGTTTTGCCAGCTTAATTTTTGAATACAAATTCATTAAGCATATTCTATGAATTCTTAAACCATTCAGAAGCGCGAAAATAATCTGCGCCTCGAACGTCATTAATTTAAATAACACTGAAATTTTGAAAGCGTTCTACATATGAGTTTAACTTCCAGACGAAACTTATATTAGATTAAATTTGCATTACTGTATTCAGCCTAAGCATAAACATTAACATAAATATTAAAAAAATAATATATACTGAAAGTGTATTTAAGTGTTCGTTTACATAGTAATTTCATACGTGATATAATACACATATAGCTGTCTTTGGCTTTTTAATTTATAAAAAAACTTCTGAGGAACGGGCTTCGGGAAGAATGCTAAAAAGAGTATGTTTTTCTCTGTGGGTTAATTAGTTGAATAAAATTTGCAGTAAAATTTCCTCAGAGAAATTCGGATTGAAAGAAGCAGTATTGGTAACTAATTGAAGTTTTCACCCGTAGTCCCATACGTAAACCTTAGAAATATTCCCTAGAAATTTGTTAAAATGTACGAATGTAACATTACTAGTAAATTCTAATAATGTAGCACTGCAAACGTAAGTACAATTGTCACATTTTTAAAAACATAACGTAACACTAGTAATATAAATGGAATAATGTAGCAGATATTTCTTTAACACCAATGTGTTAAAATATTGCCGTAGAAAAAACACTGTGCTACATTACTCTACTATTAAACCCTATTAATGCAACACTTTATAACTTACAAATTTTAATAGTATACAAATTACTTTTTTTTTGTAATTCAGATTTATCTGATTGATTTAAGTACATCAGAAAATGCATTTTCATGCGTTTTGTTTTGGTTTAGTTATATAGCCGCTGCAGGCGTTCGATATGTAACCGCATATCTATTTGCAAATTGATATGTTCACATATCAATTTGTAAGAGGAAAACTGATCTGTGTGTGTCAGAAATTAGCTCATACTTTTATGCTATTTCGTATTCATCTAGCAAACGCATTTATATATTGTTTTCTATAGTGTTTGCAGATGGTGTTACAATATAAGAGAACATCATCAATAAGAGATAAAACTGTTGCCCTAGTAGTTCAATATGTACCAATCTCTTAAAAGATTTCGCCGGAATAATAATTTATAAAATACCGCCTTTTATTTATAATATCCCATGGTCCATCTTGCAAATATACATTCTAAAGAGAAATAAATATCCTGAAATAAAAATTATGAAACTGCTGGGAAAAATCGTCCAAATCTAAAGTAAAGAACTACGTATGCTCAACTATATCCATTAAATACATGTTTAATACGTAATTTTTAAAGAAGAAAAGAATAAGACCAACCCAATTACATTAGGACTAGCCGTTCTCGAGATATTTTAGTTTTTCGTATTTTCTCTACGCCACCTTTGAAAATAAGTCCGGTTACCGAATGAGAACGAAGATTGAATAAAAAGTAAAATGAATTTAATTAAAATAAAGAGAACGTGCATATAAGTCTGCAGGGGAAGTCATGTGCTGCCCACATCCGATTTTTTATAATATCCCAAGGTCCATCTTGCAAATACACATTCTAATGAGAAATAAATATCCTGAAATAAAAATTATGAAACTGCTGGGAAATTTGAATTTATGTTTGCTGAGTAAGGCCTCTAATTTTCTTTTAATCATGCCGAATCAATTGTGTTGATTGATGTAAAACGAGTACCATAAATTGAATTATCAATTTAAGTAATAAAACAAAGTTTGCATAATTTTGACACACATTAAACAATTGAATAGACTGAATACAAATTTTCATTATTGCTTAAATCCTGTTACAATAATAATAATGATATATTGATAATAATTATAATAATACACCTATGTAAACTTTTGGAAAAGAACTCATGAGCTCAGAAAATACATATTGTACGCAATTTAAAAATTTTGCCCGCTTTGCTTTATTTTATCTTGTATTTACATTTACAGAAAATAACAGGTGTTGTACAAATTTAAGATGAAAACCTCTTATTAAACTCGCGTTGGATTTCGAAAATTGAAGGACGCTTTAAAAATGCCTATTTATATTGTTGTGATGTTACTATGTCGAATAATATATTGCCCATTTTGCAAAAAACCTATAGAAACGGAAATGACTCCTCTTGTGATATCAAGGTGTTGGAACTTCAAAAGAATCGCAATTTAAATGAACTGACTTTGAAAATTCATAGAATATTATAAAATGGAGTAATTAAATTAGAATGTCAAGGTAAATGTAAACATATTTCGGTGTTGAATTTTGATTTCTTATTTAAGAATGAAGGAGATTTACTTCGGAATTGGAGAAAATATTGTTGAAACGACCACTCTTCGATCACTGCGATGGAAACAGTCACGATGAAAGAGAGTGATAGTATTTTCAATCGTTAAAGAAGCAAATTTGGATGAAAACCGTTTGAAATTCCAAATGAATATAATGTATCAATAAGAAAGATCAATCGAGCGTGAAGCATTGACAATGAAACAATTTTCAACTCCAATGCAATTTTATTTAAATATCCGTAAAATGCGATACATTCAGCGGTGATACTTTAAAAATTATCACAACAATACAATAATTTATTATATTTGAAAACTTATATTCGGAAACAAATGAATTTTATTGAAATAATGTCATCGAAAAATAAATCGCCTTGCTCCCAATATAAAAGCAGTGAATATTTCATTCATAAATTTTTTTCCAGTCTTTTCATTCAGCGGCGATATTTTTAAAATTTTCACAAAACTACAATAAATTATTTTACTTGAAAACTTAAAAGAATGAAGGTAAAGTTACTTTCAACTCCATGCTTAAAACTTCATCGGAAAATGCAATACTATAGAATCGTCTGCTTCTCTATTCATAATCAATGAATGTTTTATTCATATCAGCTATATTGCAGACTCCAGAGCTAAATAAATTTGAGTTCAACAAATTTAGCAATTCTTCCATAAATCATCTTATAGCTGGATGTGTTTACATTCTCCATAATTGAGAATTAGACTTGTTGTAGAATAAATCAAAGTTTGATAATCATTTGAACTAAAAAATATTGTAATTGCGTTTGCGTAGTAAATAGATACACATAAAAATGTGCTTTAAGACGGATGCAACACTAAAGATAAATTAAAAATAATTTTAAAAATCACAATTTGGACGCAAAATGGATGACATATTTTATTTTGGAGTGGGTCACGTGATCTCTTCATTTAATATGGTGCAAATATTATTTTAATTTTAATTTACAAAACTAACCGAGCATATTTTGCTGAAATTTTACTTATATTTTATGGGATAACTTGAGTATTTCCTAAAATTTTCGAACCAATTTTTGAATTTTAAATTCGCTTAAAAAATGCTTGAATAAATATATCCTATTCGGTTTAATTTATTTCATCTTTCCCATATGTCCCACAGACCGCCTCAACAACATTCTAAAATTTCATTTTGAGTCATTTTCACAGCAGTTATCGTGCGAACGGTCCGACGGACAGACAGAATGAAAAAATCATAAACACTTTTCAACTATGTTGTAAAATACTTACTGAAATTTTCTAATACTTATCTAGGAGATCAAAATACAAACAGAAATGTATCTTCTTCTAAAATGTTAGATTATCCCATTTCGTTCCGAGCATCATAAAGGCAAAATCTACAGGTTTCTTTGGATTGGACAAAATCGTAAAATTACAAAGTTTTATATTAATTTAATATAATAAAGCATTGTACAAATCATTTTCTAATTGAGCCATTTACAAAAATATTAATATTTTCGGATATATTTTAATATCTTAAGGAATGTATGATTTCTTAGAATGACTATATATCTAATCAAGTACATAGTTTGTTTAGATCTCGGGGAAAAAAGAACTGTAGAATGTCGATTCATATCCAAATAGTTAATTTATCCATTATGTGCGGAAATCGACAGTAAAGTGTCGGTTCATCGCAAACCAAACCTATAATAAGATAATCGTTACGATATATAAAAGTTTTCGTTAGTGAACTAGTATAAAACTTCATTTTAAGTATACATTGCGAAGATATAAGATAGATAGATTATAGATATAAGATAGATAGAGATATAAGATAGATATATATTTTAAGTATAAATCATTTTATGTATGAATTGAACGTTAAATTAAGGATGTATTAATGGAATCCTGGGCGTTAAAATTGATAAAATATGATCAAATTTCAAATTTTATATAATTACATATTAAAATACTTCAACTTCTGCTTTTTATGCACTTCGAAAAACAATTAGTTTCCGATATTTCTAGTGGTGAAAATCAAGAGTTCAATTGTTGTTTACAAAAATGTGTTGGGTTATTTTTATTTTAAAGCACTTTTACAGGACATATCGTCTGCAGTCGTTCATATGAATTTTTCTATTTCTCCGTACGCAGCATGAAATGAACACTTTTTTCCTTTCAGATGTTTCAAAATTTTCTGTATTTTCTAGAACAATAAATTATCTTTCTTCTAATGTCCAAACAGTTTTGAAAAGCAATATTTTATCTTGCTGGGTCCCCACCCCCGCTTAATGTTGGGCTACATTGCTATATGTGATCCATCCTTATCAATTGCCCAGCAGTGTATATATATATATATATAATTGTAATGCACATTAAACGTTTGTCATTTTACAAGAAATGTGACAAAACTGATAAAATATGTTAAATGTTATTGTCATATCAGCTAAATAGTTTTTAAATTTTATACAATCTAAACTGATGTGAAAATAACATCAATAACAATATATGCAAAATCATATAAAAATATTGTAAAATGTATTAAAGTCAATTTTTTTAAAGTCGCACATTTAATATTATTATATGCAGTTATTTGTTATCAATTATTTATTTACAAAAATTGTGCTGCTTTTGCTGGAATACATGTTGTTTCCTTTAACCTGGTCATAGAATATGTTGCTTTATATTTACTAACTTAATTTGAATTGATTTGAAAATAAAACTTCTAAAAATGTTTCATTTTTCATCAAACTTCATATTTTATTCTTTGATTAAATTTATTAATACTTTAAGAATAAAAATTAAGTATCTTATTACATATTCGAATATTTATAATTTTTCAGTCATGAAAATGAATATTTTTATTTCTAATTAATCACTCATATTCTTCTTTTATTAAACCTCAATTCATGTTTGTTAATATGTAAAATCCCTTTAATTCCAATTTTTGAATATATTGCTTTTTTCTAACTTATAATAACATTAAACATGAAAAATCTTGCGAAATACGTTTTCAAATCAAAAAATATCTGATTTGATTTAAGATCTTCATTAAAATTTTCTTATTAGAAAATACTTATGATGGTATGAAATAAACTTAAAAATGAATATTTTAATCACTGTGTTACCACTTTTTATTCTAATTATGAAATGAACAATTGAAACTGTCAAAAAAATTATATCTGTATAAAAGTCCCTTCTGAGACTCATAGATGTTTATAATTAAATCTCCAAAACAATTGTATTAAATGTAGGCAAAACAATATTTGTGTTTATATGTTAAATAATGTTTTATCATTTTAGTTTTTAGTATTTTTATTTAGAATTATACGAAGTATGAAAATAATTTGTTAAAGCATGTCTTTCGCAGTTAATCTATATATATAAAATTGAAAATCTGTATATTTGTGTGTGGGCGTGTGTTTGCCTGTTTAATCATCACAGGAGAACTGCTGAAACGAATTTGATTAAATTTTAAGGGTGGGCTTGGAATCAACTAAATTAATATTGAGTCCATATTTCAAGATTCTAGTACCGAGGGTTATCAAAATATTAATCAGCAAGAAAGATCAATCATGTATAAAGCATTGATTATGAACCACTTTCCAACTGAAATGCAATTTTATTTCAACATCTCTGAAATGAAATAGATTCAGAGGTGATACTTTTAAAATTATCACAATACTACAATAATGTAATATACGGATAGTATGGATCGATAGTAATTAATATTCTATAATTCCATGTATAAAAACTTTGCATAAGAATTCGTGGTGGTGGTGTCGTGTCCACACGAGTCAGTCGTTTAAATAGATTTATGAGCGAAGACTACGGCCCTTGCGAATAACTATTCAATTGACTCATCATGGAAAATGGTTGCCAGAGCCTCGAGAGGTTGAAGTGCCTGTTGGTCCCGGGGAAGTTATTTAATTTCCTTTCTACCACCAGAAGAAGGCATTCCCCGATCCGTCACCTGGGGACGCGCCCTCTAGGGGTTACAGGCTCCCCCGAGGGATAACAAGTGGTCTTTATATTAAATCATGCACACACTTCTAAATGCCCAATGTCAACATCAACTTCCCATGTCATATACAAATTCTACATCTCCAAATTTGTTATCCTAAATATGTAATTTTATAAATATCCTAACAATATATCAGAAAATAATATGATTTTGAATAGTACGATTTCGAATAAATTCGTAGAACATCTTCATATATAAGTTTAGAATCACCTTTCTTCCATATTTATTCAAGTTATAAAATTTGAATTCAAGTTTTATTTTTATACTTTGAAGAATATCTTTATTTTTGCATATTCAAAATTTTTCTCAGAAAATTGATGCTTTACAAAAATAAGTACTGGTATATTTTGATTTGTAATCTCCCGTTTGAATAAGCCAAATCCTCTTTTATTTTTCAACTTTGAGATTCTAGAAATATTCAAGCAACGCTACTGATGAATTCTAAACATAGTACGAATATTTAAATATGTCAATATACTTAAACAAACCTATTGAGTAGGCATTCTAATGATGATTTACTATAGTTTTAAAATGTGCATAATAAAAGCAAACTTGAATTTGAAATCATGTTTTAGGATTTGGTTATAGGTTTCTACTTTTGGTAATAGGTTTGTTGTGATATGGATTTCTTTAGTAATAGGTTTTTCTTGGTATAATTAGTAAGTTTCTTAGATAGTAAGTTTCTCAGGTAGTAAGTTTCTCGGATTTTTAAAAGTATTTTCTCAAATCATGTTTCAAATAAAATATTAAAAATGTCAGTTTTGCATATGTAGTTTCGATTACATTCACTCCGGTATTTTGCTATTACATTAATCTATAACTAATGCAGTTATAACGTTATTTAGCAGGTCCAATAATTGGCATTTATAAAGTTCTTATTCCTTAAGGCATTTCGTCTCAGACCAGACATTTGATGTGGTCTTTAGTAGTAATATCAAAGTCTATGCTTTCTATTGAGTTTATATTTCAAGTTTTTTCATTTGGCAATATTTCCTATTACTCCAACAGAGGGATTAACTAGAGTTTAAAATATACTCCAAAAGGGGCTCTGAGTACGGTTTTATAACTTTAAGGCCTTTGACAAAAAGGGGATTTTACAATATTTTTTGAAACGTATTTATCACAAACTATATTTAAAAACTTCCAACCACAATACATCCAATTTGAAATAATTTTGTGGCTTAGTTATGGGAGTGACTTCAATTTGAACTACCATATAATTTTTCTTTACATTAATGCTGTTTCCTCTTTCCACAAAACCTAAATAGTGCAAAGTAGTAATAAAATGTAATACTCAAGTAATGATATATAATAATAAGTTATCGATGCAAACAGTTTTATAAAGACTTTTTATGTGACTAGATAAAATGCCATATTATTCTTAATTTTTTCGATCCATGATATTAATTGAAAAAGTCACAGAATTACGTTGATTATTGATGAGCATATACACTCCACTTTTTATATAATTTTTTGAAATAACCGGATAAAATGCAGCATAATTAACAAAGGTTAAGTTTCTAATTCTTTTTAAATGTAATTTTTTCCGTCAGTCATTTCTGTTTTCAACTAATGTATAGCTCCTAAAATCATCCTAATAATGAAAATTCAGGTATAGTGAAGCATCTCAAAGGATGAAAGAACTGACATTTTACGTAATGCACGAACAAACAAGTAATGCATCCTCTAGAGACTGATGGTAGCTTCTTTTGAAGTACAGTAGCGCAAAATGTGTGCATTACAAAAATAATTTATGCAATACTCGGATTTGCACAGTGTGAATAAACGGATTTCTATTATTTTTTTTCAGTGTTCCTGTTGCGATGATTTAGCGGATATATATTTTAACAAAATAAATACATTTGTTTATTATTATAACTGTACGTAAATGATTTATTAAAATTGAAGTGTTTGAGTTACAATAAATAATTTTCTTGTAAGTTAAGCACTTTTATATACTGAACACTTTTTGTGTTTATGAATTGATAATCTTTTAGAAAATGGAAAAAACAGGAACTAAAATAAGCACGTATTTCTTTTTTGTCTCATACGAATTTTTTTGCTTTTTAATATTCCGCCCAAATTTTATGAAATATCGAAAAAATGTTTCATCCAGTAAAATGTTTGATCAAATTATTTTTACTGTCTTTTTAAATAGTACCTAATCATCATATTCTATTGCAAATGCGTATTTCAATAAGTATAAATATTTGTTCAAAATTTTTTTGATAAATTTAACACTTCAGTTAATTTTAAATAATTTTTCTAAGCAGCATCACGGCTGCTAGATTAACAATTCTGCATTAGAGCTTCGATTTCACAAAAGGTGTTTAAAATAAGGCGGTATTTTACCATCCCTCAGAGATGAAAAATTTATTAGTTTGTTTTTATTAATTTAATTTTTAATTCTATAAAATTACTGAAATAACCATATTTTTACACTCTCCCCCATTCTTCGCAGTTAATCTATATTGCTAATAATATCCGTAGGTGAAGTATACATGTCTGAACATGGTTAATGTTCTCAACATGGTTAATGTCCTCACCATGGTTAATGTTCGCAACATGGTTAACATGGTTATAAATCTCTGAACATAGAAATCTCTGAACATAGTTAAAGCACAAAGCTGTTTACTATAAGACTACTACCTAATTCTTATAAGATGCCTTAGTAACACAGAGTTTGTTAGTGGTCACTCGTATAATGTTCTGATCTATAAAACGAATAATGTGGAAAATGTATTTAATATCATACAATAAGTAAATATAATAAGACATATTTTAGAAAGAAATATTTTAATTGGATACTTCTTTCAATGAAATTCTATTCCAAATTTTGCATTAAATAAGATTAATACAATATTTTCCTCCACTATGCAGTCTGTGAAGCTCTTTAGTTATAAAGAACACGACTGCGGTGTTAATTTTTTTATTACGCATACAAAAAATGACGCGTTCTGTAATTAACATGTTATATCTGTAAAAGAAAAATATCTTGTTCTTCAACGAGTATCAAATTTGGTTTGAAAGAACTGTCTTTACAAATGGCTTTTTCTGTTTAAAAGGTATATTGAAGGTAAACACCTTTCCCATAGCATGAAATTTTTAGAATACAATAATAACCTACTTATCTGATGTTAGTAAAATGCAATTTATAAATTTAATTAAGGTTTAGGGCTTCCTTCTCCCATTTTTCTAATTATAAGAATAAAAGGGGGTTGCACAATGAGTGTTTAATTATAATTTTTAAATTAAATATTAATCATAAGTTTTAAAATAAACATTTTGACTGAAAACAAAGAATGTATTAGAACACTGTTATTCCATTGTATGTTAGTATCTTTCGCTATAATATTGAATTTAAATATTAGATTCTTAAGAAAGTTCTTATGGGGAACAATAATATATATTTAACGTAATTCTAGCGTTTGCTAACTTTTATCAAAAACTGGAAATAATATTTCTGTTATGATTTTATCCAAATAACGTTTTTTTTAATTCACAATTTTAAGCAGATATTTTGAGGAAATTGTGGTTTTCAAATTTCTGAAAAATTGAAAAGCATGTTCCACTAAAGAATATAAAAAATAAATAAAAAACATATTTCATATTGTAGTGCTTCTATTGTGTTACTGATATGTTTAAACGTAGATTTATATATGGAATAGTTTTCATACAAACATAAACAGGACATTTCGAATAGAAGTTGTAGTAAAGAGACATAAATATAGGAAGCGTTAATTTTCAAAAATTGAGGATATACATAAGAAAAGCAAAGCTGACTTACAAGTCATGCGTTCTAAAAATATTAATTAGAAAAATCTTATTATGTTATCCTGTCTATTATACGATAAATGTGCCAAATTTTCAGCATTCTGGGTCACATGGAGACTTCTGGAAATTCTGAAAAAACATAAAAAATGACTTAGTAAGAAGATAAATCTACGCCCCAGGACGGAGAAATGCCTTTTTGACTCCGTTAGTTTACATCAAGTGATCAATACTATAAATAACTTACTATAGGATTCTTCTAGTTCTAACGGAGCATGCGGGATTTTAGAGTTTCTGGAAATACTTTCTGAAGCAACCACCATTTATACACACCCGAAAATATTAAAAAACTAACTTCAATATATTGTATATCATGAGAGATACAATAAGTATACAAAAAATCACCCTTCTACTTTGCTAAACGATTCTGAGATCTCTGAAAAAAACACGTTAGATAATTCTTATACAGATGTGATCACACCCGATTAAATAAAAGTGATTTCATCCCATTTAGTGTTGAAATGTATAAGTAAAGGTCGCGAATTAATCTTAAGTTTCTGTAAAATTGTATCTTCTGAATATTTTCCTCGCAATTCCGTATAAATACCTTGCTGCGCAGTGAAAATGTTTTAGTCCTATGTAATCAAATTTAAATTTTGGCAGCATAGATGTGTGTTTTTCAAATCTTTGTTATTTTCATCTGTAGTTACTTGAATGCAACTTGAATTTGGGAAAGTTTTAAAAGTTCGCCAGTCATAGGTTCTATTGTTGCTGCTAAGCCCCTCGATCTAAAAAATTTTAGGAAAAGAACAAAATATTACATCGCTCATAAAGCAATGAGGTCCAGTACTGGTCTTCTACTAAAATATTTAAAATGACTCCCATGTAGTCGATAAGATGAGAAGATGAGAGGGGGTAGCCAGGAAGATCTGTCTCCTCGACCACAGATTCTAAAGCATAAATATCTACAACGTCTGAATTCTTCTTTGTATTCTTATGAATTTTGACAGATTTTATAGTAATTTTTTTATTTTATACTAATTGTATGTTGAATCGTAGGGATCCCATTACAGTTCTTACGAACCAGGTACATATATAAATACAAAAAATTCATTCTTCATTATGTTTTTGTTATGAACAAATGGAAGTTGGCTTTAACATCAGCGATAGGCATAATAAAATCAATGCAAAAATAAATAATTTGATAGTGCCCTCTTTTGAAGTGACATTCTTAAATAAGTCAATATAATAAATATATAAATTATATATATTATTTTCATACCCCCATTGTATATGATCAATATAAGATCAAAATCATTTCAAATTTTTCTGATATTTTAATACCTTTTACCATTTAATATTTCTAATATACAATGGGGGTATGAAAATAATGTATATAAATTATATGCATTATTTTCATTTCCCCATTGTATACGATCAATATATGATCAAAATCATTTCAAATTTTTCGGATATTTTAATACCTTTTACCATTAAATATTTCTAATTAAATATTTCAAGATGTCTTTAACAAAAGACGTAAATTTTATCTGCATTGAAATGATATTTTATCCATCCCTTCTTTTGCATAACTGTCATGTAAACCATTTAGGATTTTTTATTTATTTTAAGATAGTGTATTAAAATTTGTGATGTATTACCATATCTATAATATACAATATCTACTACAACGATACTTTGTACCACCATAACTTTGTGCCAGCCCTATATTTATGATATATTTATTTGCGTATGAAATCGAATATTGAAATTAATTTACGTTATTAATTCAGAAGCTAGTACTCAAAATGTAATAGAAAAAAATATTGCATTTAATATTACAAATTGTAATTAAATATAAATAGTTCTTCAAAACTTTCGCAAGTCAAATCTTCAATCTGGAAATTTGGAAGTACTTTTTATGAATTAATTAACTGCAGAATCAAAATACAAAAGAATATTGAAATAATTATTTGATTGTTATATTTTTCTTTTCTTTTTTCCGTGCTCTCACATTTAATATCCCTTGCAATTTTAATAGATTTATTTTCATTTTTAAATATGTATTTTCATTTTAAATCCAAATTAGCGTAAAAAATCAAATTATCTAAATCAACGCAATTACAGGAATGGTAAAATAATTAATTTAAAGATTAGCATTAGAAAGTGATAAAAAAGTTTAATAAAAAAGTGGAAACATTTAATGGAGTTATTCAAATGGAATTGTAATAAGTTGAACTTAAAATATTTTTGTCTATTTATACTGCATTGAAATATATATTACTTGTAATATTTTGAAATTACGATTTTTTGTACCAAATATGCAAATACTAGTATTTATGTTAGAAGTATAATAACTGCTTGATTTTTCTTTTAAATCAGATTTTTATACAATTAATTAATATAACGTTTAAGAGTAAATGTTAAGTTTATTTTTAGGATTATATTATAAATTGAAAATATTTATTAAAATAATTTGCAATAAAGTGATATTTTAAAATGCATGAAGTAAAATCATTTTATAAACATACGATATTACCCGTCATCTTCAGATTGCGTTTGCTATATTTATCCACATTATCATCGCATCTTAGTATAGACATTTTCTTTCTCCATTTACGAGTTGTATGGTTCACTTAAACTATAAATATTAGTGAGACATCAGTTCATTAGATAGAATTAACGTGGGAATTCGAACCGTAGATAGGATTTGTGCCCATTATAAATGCGGCCAAACAAAGTGCAACGTAAATGTGTCCATTATAATTGCGCTTAAGCAAAATGCAACATAAATATGTTCATTATAATTTCGCCTATTCAAAATGCGACATAAATGTGTTCATTATAATTTCGTCTAGGCAAAATGCAACATAAATGTGTTCATTATAAGTGCGCCTAAGCAAAATGCAACTTAAATGTGTTTATTATAATTGCATTTAAGCAACGTGTAACGTAAATGCATTCATTATAACTGCAACCCAGCAACATGCAACATAAATGTGTTCATTATAATTGCACCCAAGGAATTTGCAACGTAACCTTGCAGGTTGGATGAAAAAATAAATCATTGGGTCCCTAAATGCCATGCTTTAATACACGATATAGGATATAAAATAATAAAAATTCGGGATAGTCGCTTTGATCTGAAAATTTAGTCAGCTGTGAAACCTGAAATATGAGAAGTTGGGATCCGCATAAAATATACCACAAAAAGGTATAGTCATTCATTTGAACACTGAATGGTCATATATGCATGGTTCGAATCTTAAATGAGACATGAATAGTTTACAAACTCACTGGTATAAATAATTTTTATAGTTTTACTTTATTTTTTTCTACATTCAAAATTATGTTCCAAATAAATAATCAAAATGTTTGTTTAAATTAGGTTATCTTAAACAAGTTTGTAAGAAAAAGTGTCATGCTGATAGATATAGCTCATATCATAATTGTGTTATTCATATAATATTTTGTAAATAATTATTTATTCTGAACGATACGTTGAGGAAATTATTGTACTAAGAAATTCAGTATTTTATGGATGTTATGGTATTTTTGTTTTATAACAAGTTTCGTCTTTCATAGTTTTATTTTATTTTTTTCTACATTCAGAATTATGATTCAAATAAATAATCAAAACATTTGTTTAAATTAGGTTATTTTAAACGAGTTTGTAAGAAAAATTGCTATGCTGATAGACTTAGTTCATATCATATTTGTGTTATTCTTATAATATTTTGTAAATACTTACTTATTCTGAATGATATGTTGAAGAAATTATTGTATTAAGAAGTTCAGTATTTTAAGGATGTCATTGGATTTATACTTTATAATAAATTTCGTCTTTAAAAATCCCTTTATATTTTGCATAAAACCATTTTATTGGTGACAATTTGAAATCTTTTCGAGATTCGATATTTTTAAATAGTCATAAATATTTAATCCATTGGTCCTAAATGAAGAAAAATTTCATGTATAAAATTCAAATAATTTGCTTACAATATTGAAAATAATTGCATTTGTACTTTTGAAGTATGTAACAAATTCGAATTTAATAACGAAATTCTGAAAAAATAATTAACTTTAAATTAACCAACGAAATCTCATACTGTGAAATTACTCTTTTCTTGTCTTCAAAAATTACAACTTTTCCTTTTTGCATACTCGCATACATTGTTAAGATTTATAGCGATAATTAAATAGTAGTTAAGAGAATTCTTAGAAACTCATTAGTAAAGAACAGTTTCCTTTAATGTGCGCATAACATGTAAAGTCAAAAATAATCGTTTTCTTCTAAATGGAACAAAGTTATTTTTAAAATCTAACTAAAATATGAAAATATCACTTATTTATATATAAAACCTTTTTCAAATGAAATGACTAGAAAAAGCTGATAAATTATTCCTTCTATAATGTATTTAATTTGAAGATATTTGGAATAATCTCATTTCCTACTTGTACAAATATATCGTAGTAATTATATTATATATGTAAATTGAAGTGTAGCTTATGAATACACTGATTTGTGGAGCAATGTATGGATAATAAATTATAAAAACTATGTCTAAATATTTTTCTTTAATAATACTTTTCATCTAAGTTTTCTCTAATTTTTTAAAATTAAGTTATATTTCAAACAAATTATGTTACACAAACAAATTAATTTTGCTGTAAAAAGGAATAATGCTTGTCTGGTAAACACTATACAGAGAGTTTAAATATTAAAAATATATTTAAGTATAAAAAGTGTTTCAAATTATAAATTAAACTACTCAAAATTGCTATATTTTAATTAAATATAAGTTACATTATATTAAATTAAATGCATAAGGAAACTGTGGCATGAATATTTTGTTTTGCTATCTAAAATAAGGCGGTTTTTATTTCAAATATGATTTATTATAATTACATTCATTAAACTTTTTAAGAAGTAATTTTTACCATTAGAGTGTTTATACTGATTTGTGGATTATTCTTAAATTATTCTTGTAATATTATTCTTAAATAGTTAAATCAAAATATGTTTACTTAAATATTTGCAGCAAACTTAAAATAAATGCTTTGTAATGGAGCAATAAGAAAAATGAACGCTAAGTAATCAGTCGATGAAATACTTATTTAAATTTCGAATTCGGAATATCGTCTTTCTCAGAACTAAATGACTATAACTATTTTTTGATTTTTCATTTGATTTTTAATTTATGAAAATTGCCTGTGTGTGTGAGACCAGTAGGTACCATATGTAGTTTTTGATGTTTACTACGAAACAAAGCGCAGAAATCTATTCATTGTTTTATGACAGTTTTTCCGCTGAAAGTTATGACCCCGATAAATACAAGTTATACAAATTACAGGTGCTGTTGGACTAAAATATCCTAGGGCCAAGACTTATACAAAGCTTGAATGGAAACTGACAGAGCCAATAATGAAAAGATACGACATAGAACTGAGGAGCATTCAATGTCAGCAAGGAGGGGTATATCAACCCCAGGCAAATGATAATGCTGTTCTTAAACGTTTGTTAAAACATTTGTGTAATTTTAATCTTAATAATATAGATGTGTGAATAAATGATAATTCATTTTAATAAATGATAATTATATTATTTATTATAATAATTGATAATTATATAGTTTATTTTAATAAATGATAATTATACAAAAATGAAAATTTTAAAGCATAGTGTTTTGATTTATTGATTATGTTAAGGAACTCGTTCAAAGAAGTAATGGTAGGTTTTTCGGCCATGATGGCAAAATATTACGATTCAATACAACTTTTTTTTGTAAGATTAATAATTTAATCCTCAAAATGCATATAAAAAGTAAACCTAATTGAATGTTATTTCACCACATTGTGCACAAAGCATAATTTAAGGAATTAATTAAAATACTTTGAGTGTGTAGAATAATAAATGCGTTGTTTTATCACTGTGTAAAGTTTTTTGAATCTCTGGATGCAATTTAGGCCTCTAGAATTGTGCTTTCAAAACGCACCCTAAGATCAACCCGTAAATCCCTATAGTAAACACAGATGCTAGATATTATTTTATCATAATCAGGCGTTATTTCCAATATTTATTTACTGTATGAGAATAGCTAGGGAATACTTTTTGATCTAAATATGAAGTTTGGTGGCCAGATAATACTCATATAATCATAATATTATGATGTTGGTCGTAGAGTTTAAAAATACAAGTTAATACATGTTACCATTTAATTAATTTATTAGTTCTAATAATATTATAAAACGTCGAAGTAAAAAACAAATATATATATTTCTTGGAATACCCTTACATATCGACCCACTTACTTACTGAGGTATGCTACCCCACTTTGAACACTATAGTTCTAAAACATCACAAACAGGTTTGACGAGGAAAGTATACAATTGGAAATGATAAACGTTATTATATCGTAGTGTTATTATATTGTTATTATATTGCAAAATGTTATTATAATATATTTAATTAAATTATATTATACAGTGAAAAGCATGAAGAAAAAAATAAAAATATCTCCATTATCTGATTACAGAGAACAACTATCTTCTTCTGACAATATTTTTATATACATAAAAGAAAAAGTCACATTTAAAAAGTATGGAGTACATTCTTTAAAATTGAGTCTGTGTTACCGGACATAAATTGTTAAGTTATACATTACTTAACAGCAAATTCATTAGTTTATTTGGTTAATATTTATATGTTGCAACAAATATACAGAAATCTTGCAAATATTCTTTTATAGCTCAACACTTATTTTATTACATATATATTTCATTACATAAATGTAATAAACTGGATATAAATCTTTCTCGTATATTTTACGTGTTAGCTTCATTTACATAACAGTGTCTTATCTGAATGTGTTTACTTAATTTATAGGAAATGTTTTGGAGTAAGAATAAATTTAACAAATCATACTGCAACGATAGTGTAATTTTACTTTTTTCCTTCTTTCAGCAAAAATGCTGGCCATTTAAACTTGTTTCCTGTTGTACCATTTGAGAAAAATAAGACATAAATATAAACACTGGAGCACTTGGTACATTTTCAAAAATATTATTTACTTTAAACACTGTTCACTGTACAGAATATTAAGATACAATAAATGAAAAGCAAAGGAAAATATAAGTCCTAAGAACGAAAGCAAATTAGGAACATCATAAGGAGCAGTAGCAAAATATGGGGAGAAAAATTAAGAAGATTTGTAAAATATTAGGTTTTCTTAATTGAAACGATGGTGTGAAGTAATTATCAGTTTAATAATTCAACAAACACAGACAAAATAATGACATTAATGAACAACGAAGTGCGATGAAAATCAAATTTATAATATAATTATAAAAAAATTACTTATTTTTCAAATAACTCTTGAGTATTTCCATATTTATTGGAGAGATGGCGCACCTCACGATTTTCTGACCAGTGACTCAAGAATAGAGAATCACAATAAAAAGCTCTACATGAAATTTATGGTTCGTCAAACAAGGAATCCACTGGCATGTCTGGAGTTTTAGCTATAGTATACATTCTGTTGTAATCAAAAAAATATTTCATGATAAATTCTGCAACTCCTCTTAGATATGTGTCGATTTCAGGTGAAAAAATACACAGGAACACAATACGCGCCAACGGCCCTAAAGTGCTGAAAACACCGGCTCTCATTAGATTACCGAAGTCAAGCAGCATCGGCCGCGGTTAGTACTTGGGTGTATGACCACCTGGGAACACCGCGTGCTGTTGGCACATTTCGGACGCGGTAGCCCGGTGGTTTGCGCGCTGGATTTGCATGCTGCCAAAACTGTCGCCGTGTTCATGCGGAGTGCGATCACGTTAAACATGTGGATCCGTATGTTCTTCCGAGAAGTTGGTGGTAGGGAAAGGAGGGTACGGTCTCTGTGGATGCGTCCCCCACTGGTTTCCGGTCTAAATTAGGTGGCACTTCCCTGCCTTCCAAACGGTTACCTAACACATTTCTGGTAGGACGGACGGTCTGGTCTCAATAACAACATCAGGAACACAATACTTTTATCAAACACATTTGATTAGTGACACAGTGTGACACTAATTGGCACACAGTTAGTGTTTACTGCATTAACATCCCGGAATTACCCTATACACAAAACATATTTTTTTATAACAAAAATAAATAGTATTGCAATAATTTTGCCATCGATGAAGTTAGAGTATACATGCCAGTTTCTATTCTGTAACATATTTTTAATATTGGAAAATTACTTTTTAAAATAGTCTTTTAAAAACTATTTTATTAACTATTTAAATAGTCTATTAAAACTATTTACTATAAGTCTTTATATACGTCTCTTATATCTCAACCAATTCCAGGCATTTTTATATTAAGATACAAATCTTTGCTAATATATTGTCCGAAATGACATTTAACTCAGAATTATAATCAAAATACTTAGCTGCTTTGAACTGGCAAAAGCTGTTCTTGACAAGAGAAGATAAAAAAGAGGGAATGCATATATGCATGGAAATCCTTCTTGTGCATCCTAGACCAAAAAGGACGCAATGACAGATGTTTTTGAAAGTTTTATAAGTAATAGATTCAGTTTAATTCGTTCCGTATTCCAAACAGTATTTACTGAGAATAGTAAACAGAAATGTTTAGTATTGCAATACGCAATATATAGTTTTTGTAATAAATAAATAATAGTGGGTATTAATATTTGTATAATAGTAAATAAGTTCTTTACAACAGTTTTTCAGCTGTTAATAATTTCAATTTTAAATGTAAATAAATGTTAATTAAAATGTTTCATTTCAATGTCGAGTTGAATTCCCAAGTTGAATTTGGATATATTCAAAAATTCAATGAATTTAATAATAATTAATAACCAATTTTAATAATTACTACAACTTGTTTTCTCTATTTTATTGATTTTTGATTTACAGTTTTCAAATGATTCTGTAATATACATTATTTATTAAACTCGCAAGTGGGAAAACTCATGATGTAATTCGGATTAAAGACATGGTGTCAGTGAATATTTTGATAACAGAGGGCTACGTAAACGTAAAATTTATTCATCCGATCATCCGAAATTGAATGTTCTATACAATGCCATTTAATAGGGCAGAATTCGCTTTACTTTAATTTCTAGTACTTAGAATTCTCATGAAACTATGAATCAGGGGTGGGATTGGACAATCAAGGGAACACGGTTTTGCTTCTAAACACATTAATGACTTTCAAAATCATAAAACAGAGCACATATAAGTGTAATATATGTTGAATCATACCACTGTAATTGGCTATCTAATCATAACTGAACAATTGTTACTATTATATATCCTTCTATATATTAAGTATACCATACAACCGTTATTGATTTCATAATTTAAACCATAATTTAAACCGTATATGAAGAATGTACATAGGCGGAAAATTATGTAAAAACATAGCTTCAAGAGTCTATCAATGTCAATTGCTTATAGATTGAATTTTTAAATTCAATGACTTTCCCATATTCATGTATTATAATTCTAAACAAATAGTGTTCAACCCATCAATCGAAATCTACCAGTCGATCAATTTTCAGTCTAGAAATCTTATACAATCTATCATGGAATGATTTGGGTAAAAAGAGTTTGATCTTTACGGGAAAGAGATTAAAATTTTAACTTAAAACTATCATATAGTTATCGACAGAGGTTAAACATAATATTTTGATTAAATGCTGTTTCCATAATAACTATTATTTTTTTCTCATAGTTTATTTAATAGTTAAGAATATTAAATTAAATTATTTCATTTAAAATTTGGTGGATATTTAAAGTAGACATTAAATTTCCTGCGAACTTCAACACTCTCTATCAATTAAGCATTAAAAATTAAAGAAAATTTCTCCCCTTTTATATTTCTTTTCACATTATGAGAGATTAATTTTATAACTTGAATAGTCATCTCTAGAGGTTTTGGGGATATTTATATCTAAACTAACTACAAATGAAAATTTACATTTTATTGATATTTTTGTCATTTTTTTAGTTTTCAGAAGAAGATGATAAGGAGATTGATACACCCTCCTCTTAAATACGTCTCTGATTTGTTACAGATACAAGGCGATCTTTAGATAATTTGCATATCAAAAGTGGATTTTTAGGTCCAAATGATTTGGCATCACTGTTTTAAACAATCAATGCACCATATGAAATCTGAGACTATGTTACCTATATTTGAAGCATGTGTTACATTTCATTCTATTCTCATAAAATGCCAGAATTTTTAGTCAAAATTTTAATGGCATATTTAAATAATATACGTTGCGTTATACCACTTATTTCAGGTTGAAACTTTAATCGCACTGACTTCCTAATAGATAATGACGACTTCTCTGAATCATCAATGCACCGTAAGAGATAATCACTCTTATATTAAGAAATATAACATACTTCAAATAATTTATATAAATAGCTGCTTCAAATTATATAAAATAAATTTATTGTGGTCAGGCATTTGGACATATCCCCAAACGTATCACTAAAATGCTGTGCATGAAAACAGAAAGCAATCGAAGTGCAATATTTAATTACAATTCATTAATGCTGTTTCCATTTATCAGTCAAAACGGCAACTGATTCAACTGAATGGAAAATCTGATTTAGCTAATTAATATTTTCTCAAAATTGGTTCATGCAGCTTTCAAAATTTTCTTCCTCTCAAAATTATGTTAGTGCAAGAATTAACTCTAGACGAGACTTTGATTAAAATAAATAATTAAAACGGACTTAAAAATAGCCTCAGATGTGCTTTAAAATTATCTATATATACTAATTGCCAAGTGTCCGTCTGTCCGTCTGTCTGTCTGTCACGCGTTTTTTAGAAACTTCCCGAATAGATAGAGACTTGCAATTTGGTACACGGCTCGGTAGTTCGATTAAATCCCCTGGAAAAATAAAGCATGCTTTGCGATGACATGGAGACTTCAAATTTGGTGTATGGGTAAATCGTTTGAACGGAAGAAAGTGTGCAATTTCAGATTTACAATATTTTCTACTTATGGGGGTGCCGCACACTAAAACTTTCGAAAAATGAAATGAGATAGGAAAACATGCTTTGCGATGAGATAGAGACTTCAAATTTGGTGTATGAGTAAATCGTTTGAAAGGAAGAAAGTGTGCAATTTCAGATTTCCAATATATTCTACTTAGGGGGGTGCCGCACACCAAAATGTTCGATTTAGAGAATAAATAAAAAAACGCTCCTTTAAAATTTGATAGAGGCTTTAAATTTGGTATATGGCCTAATCATTTGACGGAAATACCCAAGACGAATATAGTTTTTCAAAAATGTTCGTTTAAGGGGGTGCTCCAGAGTAAAACTTTCGAAAAGGGAATTGATAAAAACCATACTTCTGAATGAGATAGAGACTTCAAATTTGGTGTACGAGTAAAAAATTGGAAAGGAAGAAAGTGTGCAATTTCAGTTTTCCAACATTTGTTATTGTAGGGGGATGACGCTCACTAAAATGTTCGATCTGTCGAACAAATGAAAAACCCCTCCTTTACAAGGTGATAGAGGCTTGAAATATAGTATATGGGCTAACCATTTGACAAAAAAACCAAAGATGAATACAGTTTGACAAAAATGTTCTTTAACGGGATGCTACGCAGAAAAACGTTCGGAAGGTGAAGTGATAGAAAACATTCTTCTCGATAGGATAGCGACTTCAAATTTGGTGTACGGGTAGATAGTTTGAAAGGAAGAAAGTGTGAAATTACAGATTTCCAATATTTGCTACTTTAAGGAGTGCGCACCAATATGTTCGATTTTTCGTGCCTTTTAAATGTGATAGAGGCTTGATATTTGGTATATGGGCCAATTATCTGATAAAAAACACAAGACAAACACAGTTTTACAAAAATGTTCTTTTATCGATGTGCTTCACAGAAAAAGTTTAAAGGAGAATTAATAATAAAAGGGTGCCTCGGGGTGAGATAGACTTTTATGTGGTGTACGGGTAGATAATTCGAAAGGAAGAAATGCGCAAATTTACTTTCCTAATATTTTCTTCTTTAGGGGGTTCTGCACACCAAAATATTCGATTTGTCGAATAAAAATTACAAAAATTCTTATTAAAAAATTTACATTATTCAGGGGTTGCTTATTGCGAGACCGTTGATTTTCATCGGGTATTCGGCTAGTATCCAATAAAATTGTTCCATACTACTCTTTTGAGAAATTATTGTTCTCTCAAAAACTTAGGAATGAAACTTAGATTACAGAAGCATGTTTTAAGATCGCTTGAATACATTGTTTTCTAAAATGTGTCCGCCTGCTGTGTATTTTATAAATCTTTACAATCCGGATAATGAATCTGTACATTTTTACACTCAGATTAATGACACTTTGATTATTCAGTTTCTAGGTCAACTTTCATTAATTATACAGAAGTAGATAGTACACTAACCTTCAAATTCCAGATCGGTGTAACTTTATGCAAGTATACCCATTGGAGAGATCGGGCACCACTTGATTAGGGTCCCGGGCTCTAGAAGAGACTAGGACCCCAACATATTTTTGTGGGAAGAAAGTCATTAAATTTCACAAAAATAAGAAAATCAAATAAAGATAAGTCCAAGATGTATTTATATGGGTCTAATGCTTAAATGTATGGCCCTGAGTCATGACTACACGGACTGTTATTACACCATTTTGTATCCTGTTTACTGTATTGTGATTCGTGAATTAAATATAGATTCAAGACCTCGTAGGATTCACCTAAAAGCATAATCAAGGTCTTTTAAAGACATTGGTGATATATTGTATTTGAAATGTAAGGTTAATTTGCCTTAGAGTTATTGTAAATATTTTATGACTCAGACGGAATAGAAAACTTTGATCTCTACTGGGCTAGGCAATGATCTATTAAAATGGATAGTAAATCTCCAACACTATTTGTAGAATCAGCAGTAAGTATTTATGTAAGAGGTAGAGATGTGGACATGATAATGTAAGAACGACTGTCCGTAACGTTCTACGATTTATTCTGAAATGCTTTTATAAGAAAATGAAAAAAAAATGCATGATTATAATGCTGATAATCCACAATTTTGAATTTTCATTGGATTATTTTATGAGGTCAATATTATTATCCTTGCAATAAAGAAAGTGGGACATTCAATACTTGAATTATATTCGCTATGCATTAGGATGCACGTAAATAGTATGTAATAGTATGTAAATTGTATGTAATAGTGCAACAGAAGGTTAATGTATCAAATGAATGGATTTCGTTGACTTGTCGACTTTCATATTTTTTTAAAGAATTAAATATTTATATAGGATCAACATACAAATGTCATCTCTAATTTTCTGCAAGTATAATACAATTTTCCTAACAGATTTCTATGCAACCAATTTATATGAAATTGGATAAGCTTATGTTAATTAGAAACGTGAAAAATCTATTAATTTTAGCTAGATGTAGATATGAGATTTCTCCAAGTTGTCTAATTGTATATAAAGTACAGGGTGTTTCAAAATGATTGGCCCGATTTCAAATGACTTTAATTTTGAAACTTACAAACCTACATTGAAAAGTTATACATGGAATTAAAGGGAAAATATCTATGTTTTATCTACAAATGTTCGATGTGACCTCTTTCAGTTGCACGAACAACGTCGAGGCGATAATCAAATTCTCGTCAAATTCGATCCAGCATATCCTGTGTTACCATCGGCACAGCTGCAGTAATGCGGTTTTTGAGATCATGCAGGCTTATGGGTGAAGGTCGTATCCTTTATGTGACATAGTATCATTTATGTATTCCACTCCCCCTAAAACAATAAAAAAAAATCACTTGGAGTCAGATCCGGGGATCTGGGAGGCTAATTTTTAATATCAAATCTGTAGGTCCAAGAAGCCCAATCCAACGATGAAGAAGAACTTTGTTAAGGTGACGACGAACGTTCAAATTCCATTGAGGCGGAGTGTCATCTTGTTGGAAAATGTAATCATTGGAATCTTCGTTCAATTACGGAAATAACCAGATCTGTAGCATATCCAGGTAGGTGTCTCTAGTTTCTGTGTTTTCGGTAAAAAGAAAGGCCCATAAATCTTTGTTCGAGACATGGCACAGAAAACGTTAACTTTGGGGGAATCGCGCATATGCTCAATTACATGCGGGTTTTCAGTGCCCAATATTAAGATTGTGATGCTTTACTTTGCCACTTACATGAAAAGTCGCTTCGTCACTAAGATCAATCGAGCAAAATTGTCCTCATCCTTCTTAATCTCTTGAATGAAATGGCAGAAGATTAATTTTTTTAGCTTATCGTCTGGTGTTATAGCTTGTAAGGAACTGGGACTTGTATGGCTTCATAAACAATTTTTACCTCAAAGTACCGCAAATAGTCGGCACAGACATTCCTAGTTCTAGACCTATAGAATCCGTTGGGCTACTTATGATACATTCTCTGATACTTTTCACATTTTCTTCAGATAGACACGCACGTCATGTGCTGTAGCCTTTGCACACACTTCCTGTTTGTTCGAATTGTTGATACCATCTACGCATGCTCTTAACACATGGCGGTTCGATTATGTAACGTCTACCGAACTGACGTTGAACGCGAATTACCGATTTATATTTCGAAAACTGCAACACGCAAACACTTTCTCCTGCGCAGTCGACATTTTCGAAAACAACTGTTTACTGTCTATTGCGAAGCCACAGACGTACCAGAACGTGACATTATAAAACATGGAAATTTCTTCTTTCAAGTGATATCTATTAATTTAATACATGATTAATTGTTACAAAATTACAGCCATTTGAAATCGGGTCAACCATTTTGAAACACCCTGTATATCAAAACCTTATGATTCATAGAGAAGTAAGATTTTACGCACATCGGAATATTTATGACCATGCCAATGTTTTTCCAATCTGAAAATTTTGACATCCATGATCCATATAGAACATTAATCTGACAACATACATGGGCAGGAATGTTTTTTCGCTTTTCATCATGGAATAAACGTTACTTTCATAGCAGCACGTAAACTTTTTTGTGTGATATATGTTTTTATTTTCCGAATTTCTATGGACACATATTCAGTCATACCACGAAATCGACTTCCTGCATTTAAAAGAGATTAAATTGTACGATGCTACAATGATCAAGTTTATAATCACAGAACCAACGTAAACGTTCATTCCAAAATTAATTTCTCGATCCAATTGCAGATATCAACATTCATGAAGCAATTTTGAACTGATTTTGCATTATTCAGAAGGGAATAACAGATACCTGCAACAACAGCAATAGCATTTGCTATATTACATGTTTTTTTGTTTCTAACATGTTTTGTTTGTACAAAATGCATTAAAGATGTTCATAAATTGAAAATTTTAAGAAAAATACAGTTACATCAAATATCCGCTAATAGACATTCGAGTGTTTGTTTTTTCTGTTAGGGAACTCAAGAAAGCAGCTGCTGACCAGTATTCTAGATGAAGTACTTTTTGTTTGATTTTTAAGATGAATATAATTACTTTTGGTACAACATAGGCAGAAATGTTGGTTTTGACATCCTCCAGGAGATACTGCATTATATCTCTGTTTGTAGTACGGAATATTACATTGCTCACTGTATTTTTCACCGTCTTGCTCACTATGCGCAATATATTACTGTGTAAATTGTGCAATGAAACAACGCAATACATTTCGACATTTGTGAGGTATTTAATATAATTGTAACTCTGGAAAACTTTCGGATACAACCGATTTCAAGCCACTTGGATTGCGCTAAAACGTGTTGTCTTGGAGATAAAATTAAGGAGTTAAAACTCCATATTAAGAAAACACCAATACCTTTTCAGACAACATTTCTTGTGGCTTTGGGATAACATAAGTACTCCTACATTGTATGCATTTCTATGAAAAAAGGCCGAAAATATTTATTTAAATTGTCAATTTAGTAAAAAATAAATCATTAGACATATTTTATTAATACGACTCTGTCATAACCCACCAAATCAATATGTAATGCCGAAATCTAGTTTCTTAAATAAATATGAAATCAGAAGTTTCTTCATTTAATCAGACGAGAGGAACTTCTAATGAACTTCATTCTTTGAAACAACATTTGGTAATTTGAAAATATGTAAAGTGTAAATACAGTGGCAAATAATATAATAAGTTTTCATAGAAAGTTTAATTTGGTGTTTGAGAATTCTAATTTTTATGTTACACATTTCTTAATGGCGGAGTCTGTTGTGATACAGCTTTGTTTATTTAGTTGTCTTAGGAAGTTTAATTGGTTTGCTGGTTAATTAAGATTTATGTGTTTCAAATTTAGTAATGGATGTACCTGTAATTATAATAGTTTCACATTTTTATGTTATTGTCCCTGTTTAATTCGTTTTGTTTATGTTTTATTTGTGTAAATTTATAGCCATGTTATTTTTGTTTTCTTATGGTTATGTTATTTTTGTTTATTTTATTTTTGTTCAGGCATTCAAAATTTGTAAATCTAAAATGTAGCAAATGTTTTCTAACATAACGTGCATGTTCGGATCTGGCATCATTTTTATTTTATCTTTTGAGATGCTGTAACTCTGTCTATGCAAATCGTACTTTCTTCTTGCAAATGGATGATATATGAAATTGTATGCTTTATGCAATATTTTCAGCATTCTAAATTTTGCAAGATGAAATTAATTTTCATCCGTCAGTGCAGATTGCTAAATACCGTACGATGAGCTGAACGGCTTGTTTAAAGGAAAGAAAACCGCTCCAAGGATTCCGCTCCAAGGTGAATATTGGTAAAGTATATGTAGGTGTATCTTAAACATTGATATAATATTATCTTTACATATATATATATATATATATATATATATATATATATATATATATATATATATATATATATATATATATATATATGTGTATATATATATTTATATATATATGTATATATATGTATATATATATATGTATATATATATATATATATTTATGTATATATATATATGTATATATATATATATATATGTATATATATATATTTATGTATATATATATATGTATATATATATATATATATATATATATATATATATATATATATATATATATATATATATATATGTATGTATATATATATATGTATATATATATATATATATATATATATATATATATATATATATATATATATATATATATATATATATATATATATATATATATATATATATATATATATATACATATATATATATATATATATATATATATATATATATAAATAAACTGCAACTAACGTGCTTATATTTCATGAAGTTAGTCTTGGATATTGAAGGACGGTTAGAGTCCTAAGACATGTGGGTTACATGAAGAAAAAAATTATTCCTTTCTGGAAACGCGGTAGGTTCTGTCCTTCAATTTTTAAGTCGTATTCACTGTATTTTATTATTCTTTTCTCTTTTATACCAAGTGCATTTTGCTCTATTTATGTTTAATATATATATTTTATCAAGCAATCATGTAGACTCTTAATAAATACAAATTTACAAGTGAAACTCACATGTAAATATGCAAGTAAATATAAACTTGCTTTTTATATAACATTAAATTAATATGTTAAATTTAATGCACATTGATGTCTTAATTTTTCTGAATACGCATTTATATTTGGTATATGATTTAGTTAATCTAACTAAAAACAAGTTTGGTTTTGAATTGCTCTGCTATTCTATTGTTTCATTAAAATTTTTTCATTGAGATACACATTTCTAAATATTTGCTGTAGATAGGGAATAGACGGTGACTGATATGAATTCATCATGAAATTTCTTAGGAAAATTGAGAATTTACTAAGGTTTTCATTGTTCTATGTTTTTTTTATTCACGTTTAAAAAATGTCTGTGTCAATAACTATATCTGTATTCGACTCAACATTTCTTTAATGATTTCATGCTTGTTTATCTGTGTTCTTTCAAGTGAATTTAAAAGAAATATCGCTATACTGTTTATGACATGCCTCGTACAAATTTAGAACGAATGACTCATTGTTTATATTAAGATCAGTATTAAAATTTTATTGTAAAATGCTAATTTCTAGTGAGAAATCGACATGTCGCAATTCAAAAGTGTCAACTCTATTGATTTTCTGAAACAATTTCATGTTTCCATATCATTGAAATAAATTCTGTAAACTGAGATCATATTTTATTTCTATATAAAGAAGAATTTATCGTTTGGTGACTGGGATCCACTTTTTAAGTAAAGCAAAGGATATAAACATTCCCTTTATCTGCACGATTTTACGATATATTAAAACAGTTTCCAAATATGAAATTACGTTTATCTACCTCAGACAATTCCCCCAGTGCTAGACAACATATTGAACAAAAATGGGTGCTTTGTCAAGCTCTTTCAAGATTGTGAGTCGTCATTATCTACACCGGTAATTGTTTTCATAACATCCATCATTAGCTATCAGAAAGAACAAAGGATATATAAAAAATGAACTCTAGACTTGCTTTTCTATGGGGTTTTACTTCCGGAAACCATAGAAATCCCCTATTTGCTGCATAATAATAGAACTTAAAGCTTATATGAAGAATTTTAGTTATTCAGATTTAGTTTTTCTAATGCACAGTACTATTTTTTTTTACTATCAACACACAAAAAATTATAAAAATAGCACATTATATTTTTTAAGTGTTGTATAACATGTTCCGTTATCTTTTTCTTATAGAAATATCACGAAGCTTCTCACAATGTTGACAAACTTTTGCTTTAGGAGCTGTTATAATGTTAACAGCTGGCTGAAATAAATGGTAAATATATTGCAGTTCCAGGATAATTAATTCATATAATATATATAGCATTTTTGATGACACTTCAGGATTTAAGTACTTCTGTCTTTTTCCATAAAGTGAAACACTTCGATATTAGGCATTTTGTATGTTTTATGTCACTTTTAGCAGCAAATATTCACTAACCGTTTTTCGTGACACTGTTTACAGCAATTACTAGATTGACTTGTTGACTGAATCGAATTGTTTTTCTTTCAGTCCAGACCATAGGTTCCCAAAGTGGTCCAGGTGGACCCCCAGGGGTCCATAGGAGACCACACGGGGGTCCACGTAGACGTGAAAAGAAAACAGGGGTTCACAAGTTATAAGGGGGGGGGTCCACGAAAAATTTTCTGGTTTTCATAATAAAGAACAAAAATTTGGCTTGGATTTACCTATCAACGTAGGCAGGTAGCATCATTCACTAGGTAGGTATTCAAAAATATTCGAGACTCAGGTTAAACACAGAATTGAATAGAACAATAGATAATAGTCCAAGTGTACACCACATGTCGAGACTTGCAAAGCGCCGCCCGTACACTCGCTCGTCCGAGATGCTTGTTTAGACCTGCAAAGGGATGAAATGCGACTTGCGCTGTGCTTACAATCGAGATTAGTATAAATACGAATGCCAAGAACAAAACGTTACTCATTTGTTTCCGGGATTTTGAACATAAAAGTGTGACTGTGAGTGAATCGATGTCAGTGTTTGCAGTGCCGGAAAAAGTAAGTATCTGCCTATTTGTTATACATATTTTTATTATATATTGTAATTTATCAATCATATTATATTTGTTTTACTATTTGAGTGTAATAGGTAGTTATGTAGTGAATATTAAATACTAGAAATTATTCAAAACTTCTATAAAAGAACAAAAAGCCAGGGAAGATTAAACTTTAGGTACCTAGGTACGTTTTTGTCGAAAAATATTTATTTACCCGACGACGGCGATTCATTAAAAGAGCGGTGTTTCCGCGGGCATTTTTTGTTTTTTTTATTGCAATAATTCTATTCTGTTGTGTTATAATAGCCATATTCTGGTAAAATCGCCTCAAAAAAAAATTTTTTTATAGGTCACAACTGATACGGAAAATGGCTGATTCTAAGAAGAAATGTCGACAGTACAGTATTGATTATTTGAAATTTGGTTTTCTTCCATCAACGGCAGACAAACGATTGCCCATGTGTCTTTTATGCAACAAAGTTCTGAGCAATGACTCTATGAAACCATCGAAACTCGAAGACCATCTAAGAAGGTGTCATCCTGAAAACATAGGTAAAGATCTGAAATACTTTCAAATATTGAAGGAAAAATATGAAAAGATACCTACCGTAAATAGTATGTTTGCTTCAATGTCTCAAAGTAACGATGATGGCTTGCGGGCATCTTAAAATATTTCGTTGCTTATAGCGAAATCTGGAAAACCGCACACCATCGGGGAAGAGTTAATTTTACCCGCTATTGAAGAGGTTTTAAAAACTGTTCTGCACAAACCTCCATTTGACGTACTCAAAAGAATTCCTTTAAGTAACAACACTGTACAAAGACGTATTGATGAAATGAGCTCTGATATAGAAAGCTTCTTGTGTAATTATCTGCAAACCACTCATTTTTCTATTCAATTGGACGAGTCTACTTTGCCTGGTAATGAAGCATTATTATTGGCATATGTTCGATTTGTTATGGACGAAGAAATCCATGAAGAGCTGCTATTCGCAAAAACTTTGAAGTCGGACACTAAAGGCGAATCGATATTTAATGTCCTGAGGGATTTTTTTACAGAAAAATCTATTCCATTTACAAACATTATTTCGGTGGCAGCAGATGGAGCTCCTGCCATGTTCGGGCGATATCGTGGGTTTATAAGCCATCTTAAAAGAATAATACCAGGACTAATTGCAATTCACTGTGTCATCCACCGACAACACCTTGTAGCGAAAAATTTGAGTGATATATTGCACCAATCGCTTCAATTTGTGATTAACGCAGTTAATAAAATAAGAAGCAATGCTTTGAATACCCGTTTATTTGCACTATTGTGCGATGAAAATGATGAAGATTTCCAACTACTGCTCCTGCATACTGAAGTACGCTGGTTGTCGAAAGGTGCATGCTTATCAAGATTTTACTCACTTTTCGAATCAGTGATAGAGTTTCTGGAAACTAAAGCACCAGATTTAAAAGAAAATCTGATCAAATATAAAGCGGACATTGCGTACTTAACAGATTTGTTCAAAAAATTCAATGACGTTAACTTGCAGTTACAAGGGGACAGCCTTAATTTAATAAAAACAAAGGGTGTAATTTCGGCTTTTCTTGGTAAATTGAAATTAATGAAGCAAAATATTAGTCGGCGCGAATTCTCCCAGTTTCCGCACTTGTCACAGATAGAATGTCTTGATGAGGATATTCAGACATACGCTCAACATTTAAATACCCTGCATGATGACTTCAAAAATAGATTTGAAGATATTCTGACGATGGAAATACCACCATGGATCATAACCCCATTTGATGAAACGGAAGAGGCGAATGTGGTATTACAAGAGGAGCTACTTGAGCTCAGCACCAACGAGGAACTGAAGGTGAAATTTAAAAAAGGCTATCAAACATTTTGGCTGCAGACAGAAATCCCCGAAAAATATCCTGGGCTGTGGAAAATTGCGAGAAAATTTTTGATAGCGTTTCCCTCGTCATATCTTGTCGAAAGAAGTTTTAGTGCCGTTACCAACCTGTTAACCAAAAAAAGGAGCAGATTGAACATCACAGAACGGGGAGATTTGAGATTACTTATTACAAAACTGAAGCCAAATATTGATAATTTGCTGTCAATTCATCAAGTACATCCGTCTCATTAAAAGTATGACTATTTTATATTGTTGATTTACATTTCAGAGTTCATTGTTGATTTTTTGTCAATTGTTGATTGTTTGTAAAAATAAATGTTTATAATTTTGTATAACCACAAGTATTATTTTAATAAATAGGACACAAGAAAATATGCAACTTTTTTTTCTTCTTAACACCCCCAATTTGGGGTGATATTTTTCAGGAGTTTTGGGAATACAGTAGAAATGTAGCAGCAGGGGGTCTACCGAAAATAGTAAAACTTTGAAAGTGGTCCACGAGAAAAAAAAGTTTGGGAACCTCTGGTCCAGACGATTGGTTTTATGCGAAAACTTTTCAAAAAGATACATTCTGTTTGATATCTGATTCAAAATCAAAATATGATTATTATGTTTAATTTGTGTGCAACATCTGATTTAGAAAAATGCACTTCAATATATTTTTAAGAATAGAGTACAATGCTAGATGGTAAATTAAAGAAAAACATGTGAAACATGAGCGCAAAATATATATTTTGTTCATATACATGAGGTATATCCTCTTTTATTTATACATGATTAAAATGACACATTTATTAGATCTATTATTCAGGAATCCATTGTTATCTTTGAAGTAAATCGGGAGAATATAACGCATTGTGTTGAATATAACGTAGTCCCTAGAGATGTCCAGCACATAAATATATTTTCTTATTTTCAGAGGATCATATTTCTTATACTTTTTGATTTCGTGGGTTAAGACTAAATTTGAAATATTCAATGGCAATACCACAAGAAGCACGATGCATTTAGGAAACCGATATGTATATAAATATACACTCACTTCCAAAAGTTAATCACGCAATGGACATTTTCAATTTTCGAAAACGTATTTGAATTTGACTGGCTGAAAATCGATGCGGATGTAGATGGCAGTATGCAAACACCGTTTGTTACATCCAATCACGATTGGCTGTCCGGATATATGCTAATTAGGCAGTCGTTAAAGACGCCAGCGTTCTGAAGGGTTTAAGGAGGTTTCTATGGCTGAAAGAAGACGAATGACAGGCAGTGAGCGCTGGCGTACTGTCGAACGCATTGAAGGTGAGCAGTCAATCAAAGATGTCGCTATTTTCTTTGGCGTTGATCATTCGGTAATTCATCGATTATGGAAACAATTCCAAACAAGTCAAACAGTTGTCCAGTGACCTGTACCCTGTCGTCCAAAGATTACAACACACTGTGACGATTAGTATATTGCTATAGTAGCCAAGCGGAGTTGACGATCGACCTCCACAACTGTTACATCCGTGGTTGCAGTGGCAGTTGGTAAAAAAAATATCTGCCAGTACTGTGCCCCGAAGGCTCCACGTGAAATGACTGTACGCCGGAGTAAAATGTTTTTGTGTTTCACTAACCATCTAGCCAGAGGGGCATGATTAAAGCGGTGTCGTTAACATGTCAATTGGGCAGCCTCAGATTGGTGCAAAGTCCTGTTCACGGACGTGTAAAGGTTTTCCACTGTAATCAGATGATAAGCGTGAAAGGTCTGGAGAAAACGAGGCACACGTAATCAGGTCAAGAACACCATTCACACATTCAGAGGTGGTAGCGAACTAACATTGTTGATGAATACCTGGACAGTGTATTCGAGGGCATTTCTCGTATTGAGTGGCTAGCGTATTCCCCCGACCTTAATCTCATTGAAAATTTTTGAAATGCCCTCGGACGTGCTGTCTCTTTACATTTACCTCCTCCAACCAGTCTCAGAGAGTTGGAAATTGCCCTAATTGAGGAATGACCATTGCTCGCATCTGCGATGGTTGATCGCCTCATTGAAAGTATGAAAAACCATTATAAAGTTTCTGCGAAGGTCTTGGGTGGCCACATACCATAATAATATAAGTTTTTTTTTTACTTAGTTCTCCCAATAATTTTCAAGAAGTTACACTTTTTAAATTTTTATACGAACCCCTTAGACAAATATGGTTGATCAGAATGTTTTTTCTTTTTAATGCAACACGATCATTAAAAAAACCCGCATATATATACTTATATATATATATATATATATATATACATATATATATATATATATATATATATATATATATATATATATATATATATATATATATATATATATATATATATATATATATACATATATATATATATACATATATATATATATATATATATATATATATATATATATATATATATATATATATATAAATATATATATATATATATATATATATATTTGAAATGTAATAATAAGAATTATGTAAAAATAAAAAAAAAATACAATTCAAGTAATATTAACATCACCATAGAATCAAAATCACGGCCATAATGCCGATAAGAGAAAAGAACAGAACCTTCCCAAATTCGATGATTAATCAGAATTAAATTCATCTTCAGGTCTGAGTATTTAATTCTAATTAACCCAAACAAATGCCTGTTTCAGATTAAGCAATAGTACATTACTATAAATGCTTAAACTCAGACTACAGGCATCAAAAAATGAAAAAATGAAAAAAGGATACATTAAGAAAATTGTATTACCATGCGGCAAAATTGTATTACCATACATTTCAAATATATATATATATATATATATATATATATATATATATATATATATATATATTTAAAATTGAGCGAGGTATATTTAATTGAAAATTGAACATTGTGAATCGGGACAATATATCAAGGTAGAAATGTAAATAAGTGACATATCATAAAAAAGATAAAACTGGATGATAATACATAGGAGACATTTATGCGAATTCCGCGTAGGCTCACTATGCAATAAAGGATTATTAAGTACTTTTCACATTAAAACATGGCATTTTTTATTTGAAACAATTAAAATAAATAAGTAAACAAATGCAAGTATGTATTTGATTATGAAATGTATTAGAAATCTGCAGAGACATTAGTAGAAGAGCTCAGTTATCTATTGGTGTTCAAGGAAAACATTTTGAGAATGCTTTGTGAATTGCATTTTGCGAAATGTATTTCCAGTATTTGTAACGAAATTTGTCATCAGTGGTGTTCTATCAATGTATGCATATTTTAATTATGTGTCTCAAATGCGTAGTGTGTACCACAGCTCTATATGATCTATGTCTATGTAATACGTTATTTAGATGCATTTGTGATAAAAAATTTTGACATATATTAACGTATTTTTGATCTAAACAATTTCCATCGTCAATTTGTTTATGATCCCTGTTTTCACTGATGAAACAGACATTCACATGGTTTGGAAAATTGGCATAAGTCAGATTTTTTCTTTAACATAATTTAGTTGATTTTAAAGATACAGATATGCGGTTTTTTTAATGATCTTGTTGCATTAAAAATAAAAATTTGCTGAGGGACCAAATTTGTCTAATGGGTTCGTATAAAAATTTATGATGTGCTACTTTTTGAAAATGAATCCTAGGATAATATTATTAACTCAGTCTTATTTCCCACCTTGCTTTCAACATTTTTGCAATTTACATTGCCCACTTATCTCCAACAGGTAAAGAATTAAAGCGCGTTTCAATCTTTTTGGGACACCCTTTATATCCTAAATCATTTGTTTGTTAGAAATGCCACATGATGTATTTATAAGATTTTTTAATGTATGTGCGAGCAATGTAGCTAAATATTTAATACTTTAAATTAAACCTTGGAGTACCTCCGTTTAGTACTTCAACCTGCTTTTCGATAGCTAAAAACTTACATTTATTTATTTATTTATTAATTATATTTTTGGTTTTCAACAAATAAATAATTCTTACTAATAAAGGAAGATGCATGTTTCTGGGTATCTGCCTGACTGTACAGTCTGTAGCAGGTACTGAACGTCGTACGACCATAAATAATGGTACACCAGATGCTTCAGAACCCAAGTTAGGTGCAAAACGGCGTTAATTTTTCCTTTTACTTAGAATTTGAATATAAGTTATTTTATTTTTTTGACCGGTTCACAATGATTTTAGCCGATTTACACACACATGAATCTCTTAGCGATCTAAAATATTATCACTGTTTCCATCTTGATACCATTAGAAATATTGAAAATATTTCATTAAAACAAACTGTGACCAGAGTCGATACGATTATTAGATTATTTAGGGCGAATTTTTAAAATATATATTCTGTTTTTTTATTTTAAACCTTTTTGATTTTTATATTATAATATACAGAAATTGACTTGCTATCCATCTTTTAATTTTCTTTACTTGCGTATAATAATACAGAAAATAAATAATTTAATAAACCCATCGGAGGATAAATTGTAATTTTTTATTTTGTCCAAGGCATGTCTTTAATTTTATTAGACCGCTAGCAGGCAAGCGGACACTAACCCCCCTTCCCCTCAACAGGGGGACACTTATCCTTTCGTACTGTTGTATTTAGTAATGGCAATCACCACAGACGGAAGGTATTTCGTGACAGCCTGCTTTGACTCATTTCTGTGCAATTCTAGTTGAGATTAGACAAGATCTGATTTTGTATCATGCATTCTCTTTTGTCGTTTTCATGAGAGATCAAAATAGGTTTCGGTGTTCGTATTATTTATTACTTCGCCCTTATTCAGGATACGGACAACGCCGCGAAATTCTTTCTAGTAAATTAAATAAAGGAAAATATATCAAATTCAGATTGGTTTAGAATTATGCATTTAAATTAACGCGTATCTAAATTCTAATTGATTAGTATGTTTTACACATTAATAAAAAATATTATCCATGAAATACTATAAAAAACTAACAAGAGATATCAATCACACATAAGCATTGATTATGAAACACATCCCATTTGAAATGCAGTTTTATTTAAACATCTCTAAAATGTGATACATTCAGCACTCTTATTTTTTAAATTATCGCATTACTACAGTAATTTATTATACTTTAAAACTAATTCGAAATATAAATCGTCTGCTTCTCTATGTAAAATGAATAAATTGTTTCATTGATTGTTTCATTCATAACACTTATATTCAAGACTCCAGAGCTAAATAATTTCGCTTAAAATATAATTCAGCGATGCTCATACAACTCACTTTACAATAGCTTGATTTGTTTACAGTCTACATACGGTAAAATTATCCGTCGTTGTAGAAATAATCATAGTGATCATTTAAAACAAGAAATATTGTAATTGCGTAGGCACGGAATCTATATACACAGATTATAAGCAAGCATATAGCTGTTTTATGACGGATGGAACACTAAATACAAATTTAAAAGATCCTTAAATATCACACTCTTTACATCGAAAAAACAGCGGATGTCTCCCATTATTTTAGTCACATGATCTTTTAATATATCATGGATGTATTTATTATTTAAATTTTTATTTAATAGAAACTACCTAACATATTTTGCTGAAAAATATTGTACACTTTAGGTGATAATTTGAATGCTTCCTAAAATTTTCGAAGTAATTTGTGAATTTTAACTTCGCTTAAAAGACATTTTCAGCAACATACTAATATTTCCTTTTGAGAAAGAAATTTTCACAAAAGTTATCGTGCGAAGAGACGAATCGTGCGAATGACCAAAGTCATAAATACTTTTGAAATATGTCGAAAAATATTAAAACTCAAATATTTTCAAAACAATTATCTATAGCAAAATAATAAAAAACATAAAAAAACTCATGATTGTATAAACGAATATTTACATAACTACCAATAAGACTTGGATTTAAATAAAGAAGATAGGTAATTTTCTGCACCTGTAATTATTAGATTCACCTAATTATTTTTAGTTTTGGAGTACATTTAAGCATGTATCCCTCTTGAAAAATTTTGTCTGATCACAATATAATTTAAAAAAACTGTCCTGTAAACAGTAATAATTTAATGTAGTCTAGAAAATATAGTTTATGCGTAACATTTCATTAATTAAAATCATAATTCATTATTTATATTGAAGAATTACATCGAAGTAAAGTGGGTTTTAAATTTACCATATATTGTTTTTAGAAATGTTTTAATTAAAATCATTAATTAAAATCATATAATTTACCATATATTTACCATTTATATATTTACCATTTTTATGATAAATTTACCATATATTGTTTTTAGAAATGTTTTAATTAAAATCATTAATTAAAATCATAATTAATTTTTTATATTGAAGAATTGCATTGAAGTAAATTGGGTTTTAAATTTACCATATATTGTTTTTAGAAATATTTTGCAAAAACTTTTGAAATCACTGACATTGTATAACTAACATATTTTGTATCCCAAAGGAAATTTCGTGATGGAGGAATTTTGAATATATGCATCTTCGACTAACTTACCATAATAATCACACTTTTGTGATAATTTCAATTTTGGTGCATAAAATATAATTTACAAAACATATTAACACATAATGATTAATTACTACACACATTTAAACAGCTGTCCGGCCATCCATCTAATTGCTCTGAGTCCTAGGACGAGTCGGGTGGCCTGGGCTTTCGACACATTTAAACAGCTGGCCGCCCAAATGGTTGCTCAAGTCCTCCGACGAGTCGGACGGTCTGGGTCTTCAACACATTTAAACATCAATTTATTAAATTTGAATAAATTTTACAATACTAATGTAACATTGAGGCAGAATCATATTGCTGCATATATAAACTGTTCGCTTAAACTCTCGGGCAATCTACATTTATTATTTCAGCCTACTCTTCGATTGTTAGAAAACAAACTGCCTTTTTTATTGATATTTTGTTCTGTTTTTCATAAATAAATAAATAAATATAAGATATTTGAGACTCAGAAGAAAACGCTTACATTGTAGGTGGATTATCATTTATTCAATGATTTTTTTGCGTTTTCATAAAAAATAAATAAATTATCAAAAATATGTGGAGCTTAGAAGAAGTCGTTAGTATTAAAGATGAATTATAATTTATCCATTTATTGTTCAGGATTTCATAAAAAAAATTCTGATGTGGGCAGTACATGACTTTCCTTATATAATGTAATGAATTTACTACTTTTACAGAAAAAAAAGATAGGTTTTTCTTATAGTAGATCTAATATTCTTTCTAAGATATTGGATTTTCGACAATTAGTCGTCATATTCATTGATTTAGCGTCATTTGTATCCATTTGGGGAGATTTTCGTTAATTTGGCAAAGTTTCAAAAAATCGCCAAGTTGGCGACATTCCGCCAAATTCGACGACAAAATCTCGCCAAGCGTTATGCACTAAGAAATAAGTTATTCTTACAGCAGATAAATGACTATTGGCGTTTAAATAAAAAAGTATTACTTAAAGTATATTTTTTCATGTATGGAACGAGGTAGATCCATGAGAATGATGTCACACAATTTATCGCATGATATTACATATGAAAAATGAACATGTTTCACAATAGGAAATATATTTTTTTATTTTATATGACTTTTTGATAACTTTTTTGAAAAATGTACAATATCTCGAGAACGGTTCATGTTAGAGTTCTAAAATCTATATCAATCGTTTTCTAATGAAAAATTACATAAGAAATGTCTATTTGCGTAACTTTATTAGTGGTTTGGATTTTCTGACGATTTTTTCAAAATTTCATTCGAAAATTTAGAGGGGTTCTGAACATTCGATAGCGTATAAAAACAATAGACTTCCAGTGTTTATGAATTGTGATTTTTATACCAAATGTGGTTCGAATCGGTCCATTCGTTCGTCAGTTATCGTCTCCACAGATTCACTGACACACACACACGCGTATATACACACACACACAGACATCACTTCAAAAATGTTTGATTCGTGATCAGGGATGTAGAAACGTGCTCTCCCGTCGAAAACTCGAATTCGAATTTTCGACGGGAAATAAATAAAACGGGAAATAATAAATAAATAAAACAAATATAGTTGGGACTCAGAAGAAGACTCTTGAAAATAAATGCTTTTCAAGTTTTTATAGATAACAAGACCCCAATTAATTAAAAATTTAGATAATTATCTAAGGTATATACAGGAAATGAATTATTTAATATATTTTATAATTTAATGAAACCCGAATATCATCAAAATACTTTATCGAAAACTAAAAATTGAAATATTATCTTAACAGTTATCTGTAAAATTTACATTCAAGTAAAATTAACATTCAAAGTGATGAAAATTTCATACAGAAAGGGTTTATAATATTAACGAGTAATTACTTAATACCCAAGGAAGCATTTATTTGAATGAAGGAGATAAGCAACTTTGCGCACCTGTAGTTTGTAAATTTGCTCATTTATTTTTAGTTATGAAGTGTACTTCAACGTCTTTTCGTTGAGATAAAACGTATCTGATCCCCAGATAATTTAACTAAAGTTTTCATGTAAAGAGTAATAATTTAATGTAGTCCAGGAAGGATAATTAATTCGCAACATTTATTTAATTAAAATTATAACTTATGGAATTATTATAATTAAAGTAAAATAGGTTTCATACTTACGGTATACTAAGTTTCCAAACATATTTTGCATTCATTTTTGCTTTAACTAGCATATTTACATTCTGAAAGATATTTCTTTATAAAAGAAGAGCTTTGAATACATACATCCTAAACTATATCATCAGGATAATAATTTGGGATAATTAAACTGTTATGCATAAAATATAATCCGTAAAAATATTATAAACATATTTTGATGAATTCGCGCTCATTTTTTTCATTTTCATAATGCATTAAATTGAGTTTAATTACTCAAAATGATAGAGATACTTATTTCATGCCATATCCAGTTTGCAGTTCTAATATGTTTTCTTAAATTAATGCACTATAAGTAGTACGTATTTTAAAAATGTAATACATTTTAAAACGCGGCCAACTTCTTTGAATCCCAAACTAATTAATTATCCATAGAACGGTTCACCTTAGAGTAATAGGGGTTGGTATTGTTCGTTTCGTCTTCAAAAATTACATAGCAAACTACCATTTTATTAATATATTTAAGCATTTTGAGATTTCAAATTTTGAAGAATTTTAAGTGTCATTTCCCAAAATTCGCAAAAAAAAAAAAAAAAAAAAAAAAAAAAAAAAAAAAAAAAAAAAAAAAGAATAAAATAGAAACCGAAGGCCGTTCTTGATTTTTCTAATCATAATTAAATACATTTAGCATCAGGTTAAACATACAGTGAACAACTTTGTCAACTCAGCAAAATTCTAAATATACTTAATATCTCACAAATGGCTCATCCTAGATTGATGAGATTGGTTTTATGCTTGTAGTTGTAAGGAATTACGTATAAAACATCATTTACCTATTATATTTCAATATATTTATTCCCATTTTTCAGATTTTGACAATTTTTGAGTGTGTTTTCAAAAAATAAATATAGGTTATATTTCACGAGTCGAGCCAAAAGCACCATAATAATCCAGACGTGACTTATTTTTCAAATTTTGTGGCATTTCATCCTTAAGTTTTGAGCGAGAGTGGATTTATATACATTGCACATGCAGACAGACACTCATATATAGAGACGTTACATTAAAAATGGTTTTTCATATTCTGTTGAAACGCATATACCCGTCGAAAATATTGCTTTCGATTTTCGACACGATCCTAAATGCAATGCCATATATTTTAGGTCAAGTAAAAAAAAATAATAATTGCTGCATCTCAAAAAATACAAAGATTGCGATGAATGGTGCATAAAGCTGCCAGAATAAAATATAAATTCACATTCTTGTAATTTGGCTAAGATTTAGAAGAATCTCAATTCTTTGATTACTTTTGGAAACTTCGTTGAAAACATCAAATGAAAAGTGTAGTGAAGCGATTCACTTTAGATGTTCGGATGTACAAATTAAAGAGACAAATTACTACTCAGAAATGGAAAACACGTTCGCTTAACAAAATTAATGATTTCGCAACTGATGAAAAACTAATTTCATATGCCACTCCAGTAGAAAAGCTTACTAGTTTTAAATAAATTATAGCTCCAGCAATAAAAATGCTGAATGAAAACGAAAAATACACATACTTTGTATCATCTATCCAAACAATTTTCATAGTTTCCAAATTATTTGTGTCCTTCTCAACAGGTGAAATCGTTTTTTTTTTTGTTCCTATATTATGTTAACAGTACCTTTGCTTTTGCTCTGTATTTACAAACATTTCTTGTTTCCTGGAGTGGCATGTAGTGATTGTATATGGGTCATTATATTGACAATCGGAGACCGATAGCTACTCGAGCTATGCCCGTTTCTGCTGGTGGTCTATCGTAGAAACGAATAGCCTTTCTCTCTCATAAGCAGAATTGGACATATTAAATTTGGAACCACCATCTCCTTTTGCCTTTACTACAAAATAAAACGAATGCACACAAAAATGGGTAAAAAATAAACATGGCAAGGAGTAATAAAATAAATAATAATTATATTTTAAAAGTAATGTCTGTAATTGCTTGCGTGACAAAATATTCGCTCTGAGAAAGTTCCAGAGCACTTTATCGTATTTTGTAAAATGTTATGATCCTCTACGGAAAATACACTCATTGCCATAACAATTTCCGCACCAAGAAGTAATTGTGGGATCATAACAAAACTTGGCATGAATATACGTGTCAGCCATATATGCAAATGATAAGAAATACCGCGTGATTGCGCATTGCTTAATGCCAGCAGAGTTCGTTGAACTTCGTTATCCTAGGCGCAGAAAATAGGTACGCAGAACCTTTTTTACTGTACGTAATCCATTGCAGAGGGATGCATTTTCATTAGGGATGCCATTACGTCGCCATCGAAGACAATATTATCAACTGTCAGAGTTCGAGAGGGGAAGAATCATCGGAATGAAGGAAGACGGGTTGTCAGCTCGACCAGTAACCCGCCACCCAGGCCGTTCTGACTTTACTGTGAGAAGGTGTAGGGACCAATGGAGGAGAGTGAGGTCGCATACACGGTGACCAGGCTCAGGACACCCTCGGCAGACTAATAGCCGAGAAGACCATCAAATCACCCGACAGGCACGCACAGCGCCAACTGCATGATTGTCCGCCATCCGGACACAGGCACCACCATCACTACGGGCACCTTCACTACGCCATGTTACCACCCTCCTCTGGCCCTCCTGACTTATGACGGCAGGTTGGACAGCTTAGGAGTTTGGTCTAACTAATGAGATGACGCAGGACACCATACGTGACTTGTATATCTCAATGCCCGTCCCTATCGCATCGCGTATTTACGCTACAGGTGGCCCAACTGGGTACTAGAACCTCCATTCATTTGTAGTTTGTCCTATATTAAATGATCATTTTGCTTTGATTTTATAATCACTAACTTATATCAACGTTGCGCTTACATATATAAATTTTCGTTTGATTCTGACAACTCTTTGTTGGTGCTCCCATTTTTTATGGCAATGATTGTATAAATCAATTTGGAGGGATAATTTGTAAAACGGTTTTTGAATCCTATTTTGATTTTTTTTTAATCGGGTTTTGCACAACATCAGTGGGCCATTTCCTGCTTGTTCAATGGATGTAAAGGGCTTAAATCTTCATCACTTCATGAATCATGCAATTCTGCTCCAACTAATCTATCTATGAACGACGTTTATATGAATTGTATAGTTTAAAATATTAATGTCATGATCAAGGAAAAAGCTAGTCTCTCTAAATCCAGGGTTTAAATATTCATTTATAAATTGGAATGACTTCTCAATATTACATTTACTATTCAGCTGAATTATGGAAGTAAAGGGATGGTCTCATCTGCAACTCTATGAACTGGAGAAAGTCTACTTTTTAGTTTCTTTAAGCATTAAAATCCCCATACCATGCAATTGCTTCATGTTATGTCACCGCCTTCGGCCTGAGATATAAACACAAATATGCAGAAAAGACCAAAGTTTGAGACCTCCAAATCTAGAAGTTCTTTAAAAAATGGATAAATTTTAGATTTGGATCTGGCCTGGTCGTATTACTATACTTGATTTTCTTCAGCCCTTAGGGTTGCAGCCGGTAGTGTGATGTACTGGCACCACGGCTTAGAGAGGTGATTACATAAAATTGTTGTATATAGATAGATGTTTTCTAGATCATTTATTATACATTTATATGCTTACGAAATTTGAAGAAAAATGATTATTCATTATAAAAATACTCCGTAATTAACCATAAACCCTAAATATTCATCGAAATTTGAAATATTACATTTTGATAAGATGTTGTGTTAATCTTTTGTTAGGTACGGGACATTATAATTGAAGATTTAAACTTTTAAACATTTGCACATCAATGTAAAATATTTAAATATAAGATGTAGATACATTTTTATTAAAATCAACGTAGTTAGTCCAATCTATTATATATTTTAAAATAATCATTTAGAAATATTTTAATTCATTATTTAATTAAGCAGATGTATTCTGGAGTTTGATTTCAATTGTACTCGTTCATTATTTCTTTATAAAACTAAGGATTTTTTAAATTATGTATAATATTGTAAATATGAATAATACGTTTTTGGATAAGCTAAAATATGTAAAAGTTTACAAACCCATGAAACTTTATTATTTTAACTAAAAATAGTATATCAGAAAAAATAATTGTATAAGCTGACATTCTTTGTACTTCATTTTCAAAATTTTATCTTTCAGTTTTTACTGTGTCAGCAATCTATGAAAATATATAAAAATAGTTATTTCTCTTTCTGTTGAATTTCCCGTGTCCTGCACTTTTAGGATTGATTATAGATAAAAACATGCAATTTATTTGAAAATATCCATGTGCTACTGAATGTATGTTTTAAAAGGACTTTTGTTTCAGTTATTTTGTAAACTCATATGTGATACGTGGCTGCATGTAACAATGATACGAATATTCTGGAAATATATTTTTAAATATTCGTGGAATAAAATATGCACAACTTATAGAGACTCAGGATCCTTAAAAGTGCCATAAACAGGATAAATTTCCATGTTTTACGTTTTATTTTGTACCTCTTCGACTATACATTGATGTTACCTAAAACGTTTATGACTAATAAGAGAATACCTGTAGGATATATGATAAATTTTTCAATAAGGTGAATCTTATAATAATATTTTTAAAAATAGTATAATATTCATGAATTTATTAAAATTTTATCTTGATATAGGTTGTTTGCGCGCATGATTGTAACAAAACCATTGCTTCCAGAAACAAAAATATTGCTGATTATTATGCAAAAATATCCATCCAGGCTTAGAATAATAAATTTAATTAAAAAAAAAATTAAAATTAAAAATGTAATTAAATTTTAAGTTTAATTAAAAAGAACTTCAATTTTTCAAGTCTTCTTGAATGGATATTTTTGAAAAACCAATGCTCCCAGAAATAAAAATATTGCTGAATATGATGCAAAAATATCCATTTAAGAGGACTTAGATCAAATTCAATTTTTTTTTAACATTTGTTGAGAAACCTGTAGAAAAGCTGCAGACAAAAGCATTAAGAAGCTGTGGTGAATAATTCTTCAGGAAATAATTTTAGTTACTTATAAAAAATGTGATCTATAATAATACTTATATATTTCAATAAAATTACAGGCAGAGAAAATCTTCCATGCTGCGATAATATCATGGTATATATCAAGTTTAATGTAGCAAAGGGTATACTGCAGGAAAATCTAAATAAGCATTCAAGTGTGCCCATATATGCCTAATACTATATTTATTATTCTGCACTTTAAATAAGATTAAGAAAACAGACTTATAAATTTCAGTTTGTATTTAATTCGTAATTAAATATTTTATATTATATATATTTTCCTCCTTATATCATTTTGCATTTTAAATTAATCAATTTAGTTTCGAATCATTATCCTTTTTTTATATAATACTAACAAATATTATATCATGTATCATGATAATATATCTTTATACACCACTACCCAAGCTTTCTATTTTTACTGTTCACCTCTTCCACGAAGAGGGTACGAAAATAACTCGAAAGTTAACGATAGTTGCAGGAATCATTAAAATTTCACTTTCTTCACAGTAGTTTCCGTAAAATAGAATTTTTGGTAGCAGTTTCTTTATTTTGGAGCGAATAAACAAAGAAGATAGAAGTCTAGCTATTACTATTTCAAGGAAACGTAAAAAAAAGTCATCAATATTTTATGTAAAATGTAAAGGCTACTGCTATTTCCTATGTAATTTGACTCTGAATAAAAAAGATTTAAATAGTGATTATGTTATACACTAAGAATTAAAGTATCAGTATCGATACACATTTATTGGACAAAAATTTTGATTAAAATATTAAGTTTTAAATGTTAACTATGACAACAAATAAGATGACTTTGTTCATTTTCTTGAGATTTAAGAATTTTTAGACTTGGAATTAAAGGAAATGAATAAAATGAAAAGTTATGAAAATGAGACAAAGCTTCAGAACATATTTTGCTGAATTTTATATATATATATATATATATATATATATATGTGTGTGTGTGTGTGTGTGTGTATGTGTGTTATGGAGTAATTTATACAGTTTCTAAAATTTTCGAAGTAATTTGTGAATTTTATCTTTGTTTAAAAGATGTTTAAAGAACTAGGTCCTATAGGGTTCAATATATTTCACTTTTTAACCCGGGTTCAATCCAAAACTAATTGGGTTATATTAGTCATTTACATTCCCATATGTTCCACATACCCTCTCAACAAGTCATTTTAACGTCAGTTATCTTGCGACCGGACAGACAGTCAAAATTAGCAAAGTCATAAACACTTTTCAACTATGTTGGAAAGTGTTGAATGTGAACAATGTAGTATTCAGCGAGTATACTCTGGATCCTATTCTTTAATGCTAGACAGATCAATATATTCGAAGTTTGAAAAAAGAAATGGGCATAAATGGAAAACACACCCACCGAAGTCGTGATTTAATAGTCCATTTGAGAGAGAAAATCTGAAAGCAGAATGAAGAATAGACAAGCCAATTATAAAAGTATAACTAACACATAAGTTGAGAGTGCGCTGAAACACAACATAAATGCCTAAGCATGGTGAGACAAGTACGAACATCATGAAACGAGTTCAAGATTAAGTATATCAAGTCAAAACCCCACAGAGTATTTTTGGACAACGAACACGTTATTCCAAATTATCAGTAAGTATTACAAGGGGCGAAGTTCAGCTAATAACTTTAAAACTATTTAACAAATGACAAAGCAACCGATCTATGGAATAAAACAGCATTTAAGTTCTGAACTATTTGGCACACTTGAATATTCTCAAATTACTGTGGTAGTGGTAATTCAATTTTACTCATCTCAGGTCAACTGGTGTTTAACTGAATGCCCGGAGTATATTTTTTTATTGAAGATTACTGAAGAAACTTCGTAACTTGAAAACTTTGAGTTCAATAGTCTTAGTTCTATAATCTTTGCTCTAGAAGGATATATGAATATCGGACTATAAGTGATGAAATCCGGACAAGACATGATAAAATTATACAAATGTTATACGTAATATTCAAACATCCATTAGTCGTGAAGAAAATCATATTTAAATTTTACATTATCCAAAAAGTTATATGCGTAAGAGAATCATTTGTTTAATGTTAAAAGTTCAATGTGTTTTGGGGAACCACAGACGGACATTTTATTGATTAAGTTGATATATGACCAGGATTGGTCATTATGTCCTGATATGACTATAAATCTCTAGTAGACGGATTTTTCTGTGCTATTGTCTACTGAAATATACGAAAATCCTACCATTTCTAAATTAACTTCCTATTCATATCGAGATCTCATATTACATATATAGAAGGAATAATAGAGATCTCATATTACATATATCGAAGGAATAATACAGATCTAAATGAAATGACTCTACTATTTCCTTGTACTTTCAGTTTTTAGCTATTTTGAAAGTCGACAATAAGAATATATACTTTCCGCAAAATTCAGCAACGAGTGAAATTTTGAACTTTCCTGTAAGTAGTTTCCGTAAAGTTTTTTACTGAAATATTTCTTTCGAAACAAGTGAACAAAGAAACGGGAGTTTACTCATGATTTGAAAGACTTGCAAAATTCCATGAATTTTACTTGGATAAAGGACTTCGGATAAAGGAATTTAAAAAGAAGTGTGGCGTACTCTAAAGAAAAAAATACGTTAAGTTTGTTTAATTTGTCCCATTAAAGGAGATATGAGTGTGTGTATATGATAATAGTTTTATATTTTATCTCTGGCAAATATTTTGCCATACTATTGTTTTTACTAAAATATTGTTTTCAATATTTCTCAAGATATGCCATTGATACAACTGAGACTGTCATGCATTGAATTTCAACTTCCCGAAGAGGTGAAGGAATGCCCTGATATTTCAATTGCCGGATCTTTTTTTTTTCATTTCCAGATTCAAAATGTTTCATTTAAATTTAAACATATATTTCTCAAGATTGACTGTGTATAGAACTTGAGTGACTGAATTAACTAAACTGATTCTAAACTGAATTTAGCATCAAATTTTGAAGGAGGAGAGGTGCATTACTTTCTATTTGCGGTTCTTTTTCCATTTCTGGAAGTAAAAGTTTCATTTTTAACATTTTACAACATAGTTGAAAAGTGTTTATGACTTTGTTCATTCTGGCTGCTTGTCTCTCTCTCTGTCTGTTAGCACGCTAACTTCCGTGAAAATGACTTTATCAAAATGAAATTTTAGTATGTTGTTCAGACGGTCTGTGAGATCTATGGGAATAAATGAATAATATAACACACTGATTTTTGATTTGAACCCGGATTGAAAAAATTAAATACATTCAATCCTGTGAGACCTAATTTTTCAAACACTGTTTATGCGAATTTATAATTCACAAATTGCTTCCAAAATTTTAGGAAATATTCAAATTATCTCATAAAATATATAAAAAAATCAGGAAAATATATTCATTAATCTTTTTAGATAAAAATTACAATAATAATTGCACTTGTTATATTAAGAGATCACGTGACTCACTTCAAAACAAAATATGGCATCCATCTTGTGTCAAAATCGTGATTTTTATAGTTCTTTGTAATTCATATTTAGTGTTGTATCCGTCCTAAAACCGCTTTATGTTCGCTTAAATTTCGCGCATCTACATACTGAAACAACGCAATTACAATATATTTCAGTTTAAATGATCACCAAAATTTGATTATTTCTACAACGAAGCCTAATTTTTACTTATAATGTGAACACCAAAATATGTAGAATGAGTTGTATAAGAATTGCTGCATTTTTTAATGCGCAAATATTTAGCTCATGGAGTATGCGCAATGTAGCTGATATGAATGAAACATTCATTGTTTTTACACTGAGAACCAGACGATTGTGTCGATGAAGTTTTAAGCATAGAGTTAAATTACTTGTACCTCTATGGTTTTAAGTTTATAAATAAAATATATTATTATAGTATTGTGATGAATGGAAAAAAGTTTATGAATGAAATGCTGTTTTTATATAAAGGCGACTTATATTTAGATGGCGTCATTTAAATGAAGTTCATTTGTTTTCAATGAAGTTTTCAAATATAATAAAGTATTGTAGTATTATAGATTATTTTAAAAATATTACCGAGGAATGTATTGCATTTTAGAGATGTTTAAACCAGGCAATTTCTGTTTCGATGCCGCCATGTGAGTGAAGTTCATTTTTTTCGATGAAGTTTTAAGTTTTCAAATATAATAAATTAATGTAGTCTTGTGATAGTCTTAAAAATATTACTGAGGAATTTATCGCATTTTAGAGATGTTTATATAAAATTGCATTGGAGTTGAAAAGTGTTTCATAATCTGCGAGTAATGCATGATTGATCTTGCATTATTATTGACTATATATAGAGCATATATGTCAATTGATATGAATTTGTCATCAACTTCCAGATGAGATACGGAATTCATGATGGATTAACACTTTCGGTTCCAGAGATGCCACAGTCCATGAAATATTTCACAATTTCGTTGCAACATATATTTCTGATCGTTAAGAATAGAGCAAGTTATAATTCGATAGTAATTAATATTCTATAAATTCATAAACAAAACATTTGCATACAGAACCCTCTTTACTTCAAATCAAATCCAAAGTTCAAAATTTCCAATGACAACACTAAATTTTGATGTCATAAACTAATTCTACATCCCCAAATTTGTTAGTTTGAATACGCATTTTTATAAATTTTCTAACACTATATCTGAAGATAATAAGATTTTAAATAGTACGATTTTAAATAGATTCGGCGATCATCTTCAAATATAAAACCATATTTATGTTTTAGCCATATCTGTTCAAGTTATAAAATTTTAATTCACGTTTAATATTTTATAACTTGAAAGTATTTATTTTTTCATCTTCAAAATTGTGCTAATTAAATGGACCAGTTGATGCTACACATAAATAAATTACTGGTTTATTCTAATTTCCAATCTCCCGTTTGAGTAAGCCGAATTATCTTTGATTCGTCTACCTATGGGATTCTAAAAACATTCAAACAATGCTATTGGCGGAATCTGAACATTGTAAGAACATTTAAATATGCCAAAATAGTTAAACAACATTTCCGAGTAGGTATTCTAATGATGATTTACTGTAGTTTTAAAATTTGTATAATAAAGTAAACTTAATATTAAGCGATGTTTCAGCATTTGGTAATAGGTTTCTACTGATTTTTTCTATTACACTTTTTCAGGTTGAAATTAATGGAGCTTTCCCCTGTTTTATATTCACTTACATCACCATCTTTCAATTTCAGATATCTGGAAAATCCCCTGTAAATGCAAAAATATTGCAATTTTCATATAACGTGGTATTAATGTTCTGTTTTGTACTAATTCTGAGTTTCTTATAACGCGGTTTCTTTACAACACAGAAGGCGGTATAACGCGGTACGAATAATCCTTATGACGAGGTACGAATCAATCAGGTTATAGGATGGTTGACTGTAATGGGTTTGTTTTGGTATAGGTTTATTTTGTAATAGTTTTGTTTTGGTATAGGTTTATTTTGTAATAGATTTGTTTTGGTATAGGTTTATTTTGCAATAGATTTGTTTTGGTATAGGTTTCTTTGGCAATAATTTCCTTTTGATACATGTTTCTTTGGTAAAATGTTTGGTAGTAGTTGTGGTAGTAGTTTTGGTAGTAGTTTCGTTTGCAGTTTTTTAAAGGTATTTTCTCAAACCATGTTTCAAATGAAAGACTAAATGCATCAGTTTTGTATACTCAGTTTCAGTTACATTCACATACTCAGTTTCAGTTAGATTTGCATACTCAGTTTCAGTTACTTTTATTATTAGATTGAGCTCTAATAAATACAGTTAGCAGAAGCGGTTAGCAGGTCCCATCATTGACACGTATAACGTTCTTATTCCTTAAATCATTTCATCTCAGAACAGACATGTGATGTAGTCTTTTGTCACAATCTTAAAGTTTATGCTTTCCATTGAATTTGTATATCTAATTTTTTAATTTGGAAATATTTCCTACTACTCCAAGTGAGGTTACAACAGATGTTGCAACAACTATAGTTTTAGAATATACTCCAACAGGGGGCCTCAGTAAAGTGTTAAATGTTTGAGGCCTTTGGAAAAATGGGTGTTTACAATGCTTTTTGAAAAGAATTTATTTCAAACTATAATCAAAATCTTCAAACAAAAATATATCCACTTTGAAAGAAAGGCGTGGCTTAGTAACGTGGATGACGGATGACTTGAATTTTAACTATCAAATCATTTTTTTTTACATTAATGCTGTTTCCTCATAACCTTAATTGTGCAAAGTAATAATATAATGTAATATTCAAGTAATGATAGATAATAATAAGTTGTCGATGTAAATAGTTCTAGAAGGACGTTTTATGTGACTATATAAAATATCAGTTTATTTAATGTCTTCGTTCCTTAATACTCTTTTAGAAAGTCACAGAATTACGTTGATTATTAGGGTGCATCTATACTTCATTTTTTTATAATTTTTTGAAATAATTGGGTAAAACGCAATATGATTAATAAAGAGTAAGTTTCCAATTTGTGTAAATGTACTTTTTTCCGTTAGTAATTTATTTTTGTAACTAACGTATAATACCTACAATAATCGTAATAATGAAAATTTAGATATAATGAGAAATCAAGAAGGAAGAAAGAATTGAAATTTTGTGTAATGCACGAACAAGTAATGCATCCAGGATGCATGCGTCTCTGCGATGTCATGCGTCTCTAGAGGAATCCTTTAGAGACGTATAACATCGCAGTACTCGGATAATTTAATAAAATTATTTATGCAGTACTAGGATTTGCACAGTGAGAAGAAACGACATTACATTAATTTTTGTTTCAATGATGCTGTTCTGATTTAGCGGGTATATATTTTATCAAAATAAATACATTTGTTTGTTCTAATAATCATTAGAATTGAAAATTTCGGGTTATAATAAATATTTTTCTTGAAAGTTAAGCATTTGTATATAGTGAAAAGGTCGTAATGCGTGCTGTGTTTATGAATTAATAATATTTTGGGAACTAGAAGAAAATTAGGCAGCAAAATAAGCACATAATTTTTATATTTGTCTCATTCGAAATTTTACGCTCTTTACTATCCTACCCAAATTTTACGAAATTTCGAAAACAATTTTTTATCGAACAAAATATTTGACCAAAATAATTTTGCTCTCTCTGTAGTAATACATAATAATCACATTTTATTGCAAATACGTATTTCATTATGAATATTTGTTCAAAATGTTTTAATAAATTCTAGCAATTCAGTTAACTTTAAATAAGTTATCTAAGCATCTCCACGGCTGCCAGTAGAATAATTCTGCATTAGTGCTTCGATTTCACGAGCAAGTTATTTAAGGTAGGGCGGTGTTTTACCATGCCCAAAAAGATTAAAAATGAAGTATTTTTCAATTGATTTAATTTTTTCATTTCATAAAATTACGAAAATAATCATATTTAAATACCCCTCTCTTTTTCGCAGTTTCTATATTGATAATATTATCCGCATGTGCAGTATTAATATCTGAACATGTTTATGAATGTCTGAACACGGAAATCTCTGAACATAGTTAAGGAACAAAGCTGTTTATTGTAAGACCCTTACCTAATTCTAATGCGATACATTAGTAATACAGCGTTTTTTAGTGGACATTCGTATAATGCTCTGATCCATAAAGCGAATAATTTGAAAATGTGTTTTATATCATATAATAAGTAAATATAATAAGAAGTATTTTAGAAAGAGATGTTTTAATTGGATACGCTCAATAAAATTATATTCCAAATTTGCATTGAATAAAACTGAAACAATATTTACCTCCACTATGCAGTCTCTAAAACTATTTTGTTATAAATAGCACGATGCGGTGTTAACATTTCCATTACGCATACAAAAAAAAGCCGCGTTCTGTAATTAATGTGTTATATTTGTAAAAGAATGATCTCTTGTTGTTCAACGAGTATAAAATTTGCTTTGAAAGAACTGTCTTTAGAATTCGCTTCTTCTGATTAAAGGGTATTTTGAGGATCAACAACATTTTTCATAGCATGCAATTTTGAGAATACAATAATAACCTACCTATCTGATGTTACCAAAATGCAATTTATAGATTTAATTAACTTTTAGAGCTTCCATCCTTTATTTTTCTAATTATGAGCAGAAAAGGGGATTGCACAATGAATGTTTATTTATAATTTTTAAATTAAATATCAATTATAAGTTTAACATAAGTATTTTATCTGAAAACAAAGAACATATTTGAACATTAGTAATATACTGCATGTTAGAAACTTTCGCAATAATATTCTAGAATACTAATACTTTTGTATATTAGTCTATAAACACGTATTTTAATTGGATACTTTTTTAATGAATTCCGCATACGCAATAAAATTCTGAGAAAATTCATAATGTTCTGAACATGGTTATGAATCTTTGAACATGGTTAAGGTACAAAACTGTTTATTGTAAGATCCTTATCTAATTATAATATGACACCTTAGTAATACAGCGATTGTTAGTGGTTATTAGTATAACGCGCTGATATATAAAACGGATAATGTAAAAATTGTGATTCATATCATATAATAATTAAATATAATAAGAAGCATCCCAGAAAGAAATAATTTCATTAGATAATTTTTTTAATGAAATTCTATTCCAACTTTTGCATTTAAAAAATTAAAACAATATTTGTCTCTTCTATGTAGTCTCTAAAGCTCTTTAGTTATAAATAGCACATATGAGGTGATATATTTTCTATTATTCATACATAAACAAAGCCGCGTTCTGTAATTAACATGTTAAATTTGTAAAAGGAAAATCTTTTGTTCTTTAAGGAGTATCAAACTTAGTTTGAAAGAATTGTTTTTGAAATGACTTATTCTGATTAAAAGGTATTTTGAGAATAAATACGTTTTTCATAGCATGTAATTTTGAGAATATCATCATATCTATCTGTTTTCACTGAAATGCAATTTATAAATTTAATTAACATTTAGGGTTTTCTTCTTTCATATTTATAATTATAAGAATAAAAGTTGGTTGTACAATGAGTATGTAATTATAATTTTTGAAATTAAATATTAATTATAGGTTTAAAGTAATTATTTTTTCTGTAAACAAGTAATATATTCGAACATTAGTATTATTTTGTATGGTGGAAACTTTCGCTTTACTGCGTAAATTAAATATGGTATTCCTAAGAAAGTTCTTAAGGGGAGCATGATTATATATCTTCGGCCATTTTAACATTTGCCAACTTTCATTGAAAAATAGAAATTATATTTTTGTTATGATTTTTCCAAATTAACTTTGATTTATATACACATTTTAGACAGACATTTTTAGGAAATTATGGTATTAACAATTCCGACGAATAAAAAAACAATATCCCACTAAAAAAAGAAAAGTAAAGAAAAAATCATTTTTCGAATTGTGGTGCTTCTATTGTGTTATTGATATGTTAAAATATTGTGTTATATATACAATTGTTTTCATAAAAATTTAAGGAAAATGTTAAAAATAAAAGTTATGGAAATGAGGATAAATATAGGAAGACGTTAATTTTTAAAAATTGAGGATTTTCATAAGTAAACAGGGTTTACAAGTCATATGGTTTAAAAATAATAATTAGAAATACTTTAATCCAACCAAATTTTGTAAAATTAACACCATTGTAAGTAGAATATTTTGAAAAATAGTTAGAAGAATATATAGAAAACTCCAAAATCTGAATTTTTAAACATATGGTGTTGTCCTCCACTTAAATAATCAAATTATATCTAAATTAGAGTACCCTGAGTACACACACGTTAGATCTATCTATAGTAACTTGTATTTATACCTCTAAAATACAGTGAAAGTGATACTTTTTAAAAATTTTCTTTTTTTAATAATTATTTCTTGTTTAGCACTGCATGGTCCCGGAAATAGTCGCTCTATTCTACAGTTGACATGGAGTTTGCTTCATGGTTGATACTGTAAGAAAACTAGAAGCTTAATAGAAAGCTTTCAAAACTTGTAAAATGTCCCCTTTCCTTCATTTTGAAAATCCACTCGGAAGAAATAAAAAATCCAGCATTTTTATGTTATCCTGTCGATTATATAATAAATATGGAATATTTTCAGCATTCTGGATCACTTGAAGACTTCTGAAGGTCTACACCCTAGAAGAGAGAAATGCATTTTTGACTCCGTTAGCTTATATCTAGTGTTCAATACTATAAGCGCCTTAAGATAATATCCTTCTAGTCACACGGAGCTTACGGACTTTTAGAGGTTTTGGAAAGACTTTCTGAAGAAACCACCATTTCTATACCCCCGGAGATATAAAAAGGCTAGCTCCATTATATTATGCACCATGAGTAATATTATAAGTGCACAAAAAATCAGCCTTCTACTTCAACGAAAGGCTTCTGAGAGAACTGTAGAAACAAAACACATTAGATAATCATTATACATGTGACCAAATCCGATCGAATATAAGTGATTCTATCCGATTTAGCGTCGAAATTTTGTAGTAAAGATTGTGGATTAAACTTGAGTTTCTGTAGAATTGTATCTTCTGAAATTTTTCCTTTCAATTCGGCATAAAAATATCTTAATGTGTAGTGGATATCGTTTTATCCTATGCAATCTAATTTGTATTTTGACAGGATAGTTCTGTATTTTTCAAATATGTTTTTTTTTTATCTGTAGTGATTTGAATGCAACTTAAATTTGGGTAAGTTTTAAAAGTAAGTCTGTCACATGTTCTACTGCTGCTGCTAAGCTCCTCGATCTAAAACAAATTAGATCAAGAACAAAATATCACATCGCCCATAAAGCTAGACATCGTCTACTGATTCTCTACTAGGAGGTTTCAAATGGCCTCCATGTAGTCAAGAAGATTAGAAGAAGAGAGTAAGTAGCCACAGAGGGAGAACAGCCACATGGAGTGGAAATCTGTCTCTTCGACCACAGATTCTAAAGTTTAAATGACTACAAGGGCTAAATTCTTCTGGGTTTTTGACAGACTTGGCAGTAATTTTTTTATCTTTATACTAATTGTATGTTGAACCGTAGGGACCCTATTACAGTTCTTACAAACCGGGCACAGATATAACAAGAAATTCCGTACTATGTCTTTTCCTTTTTTATGTTACGAACATATGAAAGTTGGCTATAATATTAATGATGCAGTGCAAAAGTAAATAATTTCATAGTGGTCTCTTTTGAAGTGACATACTTAAATAAGTTAATATCTTATATAAATAAAGTATACTTATTATTTTCATACCCCAATTACGTATTAACAATATGCGATCAAAATTATTTCAAATTGCTCAAATATTTTACTACATTTTACCATTACGTATTTTTGATACTACTATTTAAAACTTATATGTTTCAAGATTTCTTTAAGAAAATACTTACATTTTATATGTATTAAAATTATATTGTATAAACTCATATTTTTGCACAACTGGCATGTAAACCATTTAGAACTATTAACATTTTCAACGATTTCAAGATAGTGTATTAAAATTAATGATTTATTGCAATATCTATAATACAGAATATATACTACAACAATGCTTTTTAATACCATAACTTTGCACCATTTCTATATATATGATATATTTATTTGTGTATGAAATCGGATATTTGAAATAATTCACCCTATTAATTCAGAATCCAGTACAAAATATGTATTCGAAAAAAAAACAAATTATATATATATATATATATATATATATATATATATATATATATATATATTTATATATATATATTATTTATTTATATATATAAATATATATATATATATACATAATATATATATAATATATATATTTTTAATTTATATATATATATATATATATATATATATATATATATATTTCCATTTTTTTAAAAGTTAGGTTTATCGTGTTTCAGCTTCTTAATTTTCATTCATTGGATTTTCAAACTACTATTATTATATATATATATATTTAATATTTAAAAATGCATGATTTCATAAATATAAATAAGGTCTTCAAAACTTTCGATAGTCAAATCTTCAATCTGAAAGTGTGGAAGGGAATTTTATGAATTAATTAATTGCAGAATCAAAATATAAAAACTATTGAAATACTTATTTGATTTTCATATTTTTCTTTTCGTTTTTTCCCTGATCTCACATTTAATATTCCCTGCAATTTTAATAGATTTTTTTCTTTCATTTTTAAATATATTTTTTCATTTAAAATCAAAATTAGTGTACAAAATTTAAATTAACTGAATGAACGTAATTACAGAAATTCTAAAAGAATTAATTTAAATATTAGCATTAGAAAGTGACAAAAAAGTTTAATAAAAATGTGAAAATCACTTAATTGAAATATTCAAATGGAATTGCAATACGAATAAGTTGGTCTTAAAATATTTTTGTCCATTGATACTGCATTGAAATATATATTACATGGAATATTTTGAAATTGTTATTTTTTGTACCAAATATGAAATATGAAGTATTTATTTTAGAAATATAATAACTGCATCAATTTTTAAATCAAATTATTAGGCTAATAATTAATATAACGTTTAAGAGTAAAAATTATGTATATTTTTATGATAATATTATAAATTGAAAATAATTTTTTTAAATAATTTGTAATAAAATGATATTATATTAAAAAACATGAAGTATAATATTTTGTAAACATACCTTTTTACCCGTCATTTTCAGATTACGTCTGCTATGCCTATCCACAGTATCACAGTATCTCAGTATAGGCATTTTCTTTCACCATTTATGAGTTTTAAGGTCCATTTAAACTAAATATTTAAACACAAAATATTCATTAGATAAGATTTACGTTGGGAAACGAATCATAGATTGGATATGTGTGCATTATAATTGCGCCCAAACAAAGTGCAACGCAAATGTGTTCATTATATTTGCCTCCTAGACACGTGCATCGTAAATGCGTTTTTTATAATTACACAGAAGCAACACGCAACGTGAATGTGTTCATTATAATTGTGTCCAAGAAACGTAAACTTTCAGGTTATAGGGAAAAAATCATTGAGTATCTATGATGTATATCCGATGTTTGACAATTCTCGAGATTCTTTGCTTCGTACAGCAAAAACTATTGCATATAAAATATGTCCTTCCGAGAGGTTGGTGGTAGGGGAAGGAGGGTACGGTCCCTGTGGATGCCTCCCCCACTGGGTTCCGGTCTAAATTGGGTGGCACTTCCCGGCCGTCCATACAGTTACCTTACACCTCTCTGGTAGGTCGGACGGTCTGGGTCTCAGCAGCAGCAGCAGCATATAAAATATGAAATTTGGTACATTTATAGAAAATAATAGGGTAGCACGATGAAATAAACCTTCTATCGATTTAAACTTTAGTTTGGCATGAAATGACTGGCGAATTGAGCTAAGGATCAAGGAATTCAGTTTCTGGATTCCCTGGGCTTAGAAAAATCCCTACCTTTACCTCCTTGGGAAAAACGGTACGGATAGTAAAATATGTTTTTGAATGTCTCATTTTTAGGAGATATAAATATGAAGTGGTGTCTCCGAGTGCAGCGAGTAGGTGGCGAAGCCTCCCGAAGGGGATTGACAAAGCGCAGTGAGCAAGGGTCAGAGCCTCCTGGTGTACAACTACTTAATTATTCTGAATTGAATGTTGAAGAAATTATTGTACTAAAAAATGCATTATTTTAAGGCAGTTTTGGGATTTCTATATTATAATAAGTTTTTTTTTTATAATGCATTTTATTTTACTTGGAACTATTTGAATGCTGACTCTTTTAAATATTTTCGATATGGGATAGTTTTAAATAGTCACACATATTTAATCCATTGGTCCTAAATGAAGACAAATGTCATGGATAACATTTAAATAATTCGCATACAATATTGAAAGAATTGCATTTGTACTTTTAAAATATGTAACAAAATGGAATTTAATTACGAAATTCTGAACAAATAATTAACTTTAAATTAAACAACGAAATTGCATGCTTTGAAAAGTATAATTACTCTTTTCTTGTCTTCAAAAATTACAATTTCTTCTTTTTGAATACTCGCATACATTGTTAAAATTTATAGCGATAATTAAATAGTAGTTAAACGAATTCTTAGAAACTCATTAGTAAAGCACAGTTTTCTGTAATGTGCACATAATATCTACAGTAAAAAATTATAGTTTTCTTCTAAAAGGAACTAACTTATTTTCAAAATCTAGCTAAAATATGAAAATATTTCTTATATATAAATTGAACCTTTTTTTAAGGTACTTGAATTTATTTTTTAAAATACAATATTTATTTGTCTATAAGAAATTTTTGATGTCTTTAAGTATTAAATTATGTCAAATATATTTGCAATTACTTATCAATGAGTATTATTTAAATATTTTTTAGCTAAATTATAATTTTTTTCAAATGAAATCACCTGAAGAAGCTGATAAATTATTTTGTCTCTAATGTGATTAAATTGAAGATGTTTGAAATAAGCATTTCCTAAGTATATGAAAGTATGGTAGTAATTATATTAAAATATGTAAGTTGAAATGAAGCTTATGCATACATTTATTATTAGAGCAATGTATAGTTAATGAAATATAAATAATGTGTATGTTTTTCTCTAATTGCTCAAAATTAACTTATAGTATTTCAAACAAATAATGTTATACAATCAATTTAGTTTTTCGTAAAAAGGAAGAACACTTACCTGGTAAAAATAATATAAATTGTTTAATTATTAAAAGTATTTTTATGAATTAAAATGGTTTTAAATTAAAAATTAAAATACATAAATTTTCAATATTTTATTTAAATGTAAGTTGCATTATTTTACATTAAATAAATAAGGAGTTTGTGGTATAAATATTTCGTTTTGCTATCGAAAGTAAGACGGTTTTTAATTCAAATACGATGTATTATAATTACATTCATTAAACTTTAAAAAATATAATTTGTACTTTTAGTGTATTTCAGTAATCTTATACATAACTAGTTAAATCACGATATGTTTATTTAAATATTTGCAACAAACTTAAAAACAAATGCTTTATAATGGATGAATAAAAAGAAGGAACTCTAAGTATTCAGTCGATGTCATTCATATTCACTCCAATTTCGAATTCTGAAGATCGTGTATCTCAAAATTAAATGACTATAATTATTTTTCATCTTTCATTTGATTTTTAATTTATGAACAGTATCTGTGTATTTGAGACCAATAGTCACCATATGCAGTTTTGGATGTTTAGACCGAAACAAAACGCAGACTTTTAGACACCGTTCTATGACAGTCTTCGCTCGCTACGTTATGATCGCGATAAATACTCGTCATATAAATTTCAGGTATAGTTGGGGCAAAATACCATAGGGATAAGATTTTTACCAAGCTTCATTGGAAACTGAAATGTCCAATAATGCAAAGATAAGACATTGCACTCAAGAGCATCCAATGTGATCAAGGAAGTTGTATCTGAACCATATTCCAAATAACGCAGCTGCAAGGAGGAAAGTCAACTAATACAATTGAATGAATTTTCAAGAGTTGAAGCGAGATAGTAGTGATTTCAAGCAGTGTTATTCAGAGAAAGTTATTATTCATTTGAGTATTGTGAATTGTAGTGCGCTAAATAAAAAAAGAACTTAAAGTTGAAATTTTTGATTAATTATCATTAATCTATCATATTTTAACATGGTCGTAAATTTCTCGTATAGTTTTTGTTGTGCCGCTATCTAAAACCCTCCAATTATTTAACTTTCGCGCGAGTTCTGCAAAGGAATTATTAATTAATAAAATACTAAATGGATAACACCATTTTAACTTTAATAATAAAACATTTATTAACAACATAAAATACTTATTAAATTTAATTACAATAATTACTCTGCGTATTAATTCTTTAGGAAGATAGCATGTGAGACCAGTAATATTATGCCTAAAGTATCTTGATAACCTGTAAATATTTAAAGAACACATAGCTTCAAACCTGTGTTGTACTTTGCCGATCATCTTGTACCGCTGACTCATAATGTCGCACGAGTATAAATCATACGTAATGATCAAGTCATACTATTGCACTTCTCCCTCTTAATGTCGCACATAATGTCGCACAAGCATAATGTCGCACAAAGCATAATGTCGCACATGCATATTTTAAGTCATATCTACGTATCGTCATTAGTCATGTCTCTGCATCATAATGTCGAACTCGTTCTTCAGTCATCGCGCTGCACTGCTTGCACAAATCTGCTCTAGTCATTATTTAAGTCATCGTCTTGAAGTTATCTGTCAAAATCTGCCCCTAGTGTCCTTCTTTAGTCACAGGTTGTGTCTCTCTTTTCCCTCGGGGGTGTTACTCCCCCTTTGCTTTCATTTGCAGCATTCAGTGTGGCGCAACAAGCACTTTCTTCATTGGTTAATCATTGAACCAATGTCGCTACTTGGCATCCTCGTAAAGGCCCGCTCGGCCCCTCTGTCTTGACGCTCCTAAATTTATGGTTTGCTGTAAACCTCGGCGCTATCCAGACTACAAGTATTGTTCGATGTTTCAGATCAATAAATAACTGGCATAAAACTGTCTCACCAAAAGACATGTGAGATCTATTTCTGGTCACACAAGAATATGATAGAAAATGACCCTAAATGCCAGAAAAAGAATGTAAAAAGGTGATAGTCATGCTGAGCTACAGACCCGAAATACATAGGTATGTGTCAGTCTTCATGTATATTAGGTCAAATGTTGATATTTGGAGTAAGATTAAAAATCTCACACAATAATCTCACAAGGTGCTTTTCTCCACCTAAAGCGTTTGTAAATAAATTCGTGTAATTTTAATCATGATATAGATGTGTGAATAAATAATAATTTGTTTTAATAATTGATAACTGTATAATTTATTTTAATAATTGATTATTATATAATTCATTTTCGTAATTAAGTGTTATATAATATATTTAATAAATAATAATTATATTAAAAAGAAGATTTTAATGTGTATAGTGCTTTGATTTAATGATTATGCTAAGGAACTCCTGGAAGAAAGCGATAGTGGGTTTTGCGGCCATGATGGTAATATAGAAATGTAACGATTAAAGACAACTTTGTTTAAGATTAATAATTTAATCCACAGAATTTATTTAAAAATCAAGCCTTATTGACTGTTTTTCACTACATTGTACACAAAGTATAAATTAAGGAATTCATGAAAAACATTTGAGTGTGTAGAATAATAAATGCGTTGCTTATCACTGTGGGAAGTTCTTTGGTTTTCTGGATGCAATTGCGTCCTCTAGAGTAGTACTTTCAAAATATATCCTAAAACCTACTCGTAAATCCGTATGGTAAACACAGATGCCAATTATTTTAATAATAATCAGGCATTATTTCTTATACATATTTACTGTATAAGAATAGCTCGGTAATGCTTTATGTTTTATATATAAGGTTCGGTGTTCAGAATACTCATATAATCATAATATTATGATGTTAGTCGCGGAGTTTAAAAATACAAGTTAATATATGTTACCATTTAATTAATTTATTAATTTTACTATCAATATAAAACTTCGAAGCAAAAAAATATACATATAATGCTATATATTCTTGGAGTACCCTTACATATCGACTCACGTATTTACTGCGGTACGCTACGCCACTTTGGAAACTGTAGCTCTAGAACTTCGTAAAAAGGTTTGGACGAGGGACGTATACAATTGGAAATGCACTATATTTTTTTTTACTTTATTATATTTAATTACATGTTATTATACGGTGACAAGCATGAAAATAAGAATAAAAATATTTCCGTTATCTGATTACAGAGAACAACTATCTCCTTCTGACACTATTTTTAAATTCTTAAAAGAAAGAGTCTCATTTAAAAAATATTGGTTCAATTCCTTGAAATTGTTATCGGTGCTACCGGAAATAAATTGTTAAACTACATATATTAATTAGCATCAAAGTCAATAGATTATTTGGTTAATATATAGGTTACTACAAAAATACCGAAACCCTACAAATATTATTTTATAGCTCAACGCTTATTTTTTACATATATATTTCATTACATAAATGTAAGAAACTGGATATCAATATTTCTTGTAATTTTTTACGTGTTAGCGTCATTTACATAACAGTGTCTCAACTGATTGTGATTACTTAATTTGGAGGAAATGTTTTGGGGGGTGTAGGAACAAATTTAACAAATCATACTGCAACGATAATGTAATATTACTTATTTTCTCTTACTTCCAAAAAAATTTCTAGCCATTTAAACGTGTTCCCTGTTGTACCATTTTGAGAAAGATATGGCATAAATATAAACACTAGAGCACTTTGTACGAACTCAAAAATATTATTTACTTTTAGCAGTGTTTACTGTACAGAATATTAAAGCACACTAATTGAAAAGCAAAGGAAAATAATAGTTCTAAGAAATAAAGCAAATTAGGAGCATCATAAGGAGCACTAGCGAAATATGGGGAGAAGAATTAAGAAGATTTTTAAAATAATAGTTTTTTTTATTTGAAGCGGGTTTGTGACGTAACTAATCTTCTTTATTTCTAAACTTTTAGTTAGACAAGATTTAATGCTGCCAATTCGGCGCTCCATGACTGACTGTATACATGCTCTTTTCGACATTAACTCTTTTAAAGCTTATTTAAGTAATTTTCAATTAGGATAAATTATGTAAAACAATGTTTTACAGGTCGAGTTTGATGCTGTTTGTAAACTAATAAAAATTGGCAGTCATGTGTCCCCTTTACTGATATACTATATTTGACAATATGTGGTGTGTGTGAATTTTTCGTTTTTGACGAAACGTTTAGGCATTTTTATTCTCTTCTGTTCACTTATTTGGTACAGTCATACGAATTTTGGTGATTAAAATAAATTATTAAAAATAGGGATAAACGTTGTTCGGATATAATCTGCTATTCGTTGTGTCGCGTAACCCAACATTATTCTTTAGCACAAGCCCACATACCATAATTTATAAATTAAAAACATTCCTCATTAATGTAAACAATTTTGACTTCAAAAATTAACATTTATTAAGACTCGTCATGAGAATAGTTAACATTATAAAAAAGCTTACCACAAAATTTTACTCAAGGAGGAAAATGCACCCGGGTGAGACGATATCACTTTTGCTTTATTCAAAAAAGCAAAATTCGACACTCTATATAATAACCCGGCCACACAGAAAGCTACCATAAGCCTTTGGGTTGGTCGTGTGGTCTGGGCTTTCTACACTCTATATAATAAGACCAGAACATACCTTGGCATATTGACCTCCTTTTATGTTCCGTTGATCTGCATTGATCTGATTTCGTTGAATCGCATTGATCACACTTTCTGACTCATCGACGTTAATCTGAATCTATCGTTAATTTGCATGGATATTATTCATTTTACTGATCTGCATTAATCTGCGCAGGATTTTGTTCTCAGATTTATCTCACTGAACTCTCTGAATGCTCTCTCTTAACTCATCTTGATTGGTTTTCACTATCACCCACTTTCGCTCTCCAAACATATGTCACTCCACTCGTTGATATCTTCCTTCTTGCAGCAACATATTTTACCCTCGGGTAAAGAAAAGTCCTGACCCTAGCCATTGTTTATGTCCGAGGTTACACTTGTAATTTGGGTGACATATATTTATTGGGGTCATAACGTTGGGGATCAAAACTGCCGGAATCGGTGCCATTTGTCTGCGCTTTTGTTTGATCGCAAAATCTGAAAATGAAGTCTCCTTGTCTAACACGAAATTCCTAAATAACGGCATTTTTTAATTGAAAGCAGAAATTAGCAAGTGGAAATATTTGGTATTTTTCCTCTCTGTCTCTGAAATAGTTAAATGCTTAATACATGTTATTTATCATCTAAAGAAAATCTTGAAAGAAAATAATTATCCTTAATCATATGTGATATCTGTATAACCTTACATAAGAATTCTTAGTAAGATTCCTACCTCCCACCATAATTTTATGCTTAAACAGTATCAGTTATTATCTAAGTCGTATATATAGTCGCTTCTGAAAAATTATTATATGAAAACTTATTCAACGAAAAAATAACCTGATGTTGAATTATTTTGTGAACCTCCATGCCCTCCATAAAACTATATTCTGAATGCATCTTAATCATTGACAAAACTCCAATAGGTCAGTCATGGATGAAAATATTTTGGCACCACAATTGAAAAAATCTGATGTGAGCAACACATGACTTTCCACAGATAATGCAATGAAGTTACTACTTTTACAGTTTAAAAAAATGTTATTCTTATAGTAGATACTTATATTCTTTTCAAGATATTGAATTTTCTTCAATTAGCCGTCATTTTCATTGATTTAGCGTCATTTTTATCCATTTGGCGAGATTTTTATAAATTTGGCAACAATTAAAAATGTCGCCAAAATGGCGACATTCCGCCAAAATTTCGCTGAGCGTTATGGACGAAGATATAAGTTATGCTTACAGCAGATAAATAACTATTGGCGTTCAAATACAAAAATTTTACTCAAAGTATCTTTTTTCATGAATGGAACGAGCTAGATACACGAGAATGATGTCACCAAATTTATCGTATGGTGTTACATATGAAAAGTGAACATGCTTCTCAATAGGAATTTTTATTTTTATTTTATATGACTTTTTGAAATATTTTTTTTAAGAATGTGCAATATCTCGAGAACGGTTCATGTTAGCTTTCTAAAATGTATGGCAATCGTTTTCTAATGACAAATTACATAAGAAATGTCTATTTGAGTAATTTTATTAGCGGTTTTGATTTTTTGAAGAATTTTTCAAAATTTCACTCGAAAATTTAGGGGGATTCTGAACATTCGATTGCGTATAAGAACAATAGGCTTCCAGTGTTTATGGATTGTGATTTTTGTACCAAATTTCATTCGAATCGGGCTGTTCGTTCGTCAGTTATCGTCTCCATATACTCACTGACACACACACACGCACAGACATCACTTCAAAAATGTTTGATTCGTGATCAGGGATGCTTGAAACGTGCTCTCCCGTCGAAAACTCGAATTCGAATTTTCGACCCCGTCACAATGCTTTCCTTATACATTATGTATAAGGAAAGTAAAAATGTATAGGAGTGGAAATTATTGGTGATCTCTTCAACACCTTTGAAATTTGATATTGAATTTATACTAGACATCATCTAGGTTATATATGTAACCAAACCTGAGAAATAGATTTTTGAAGGAAATATTTTATAGATTAAGAGAAAGAAAAAAGAAATGTGAACTCTTGGTGAACAAGCCTAACTACTCTGGAATTTGAAGCTAACGCCATATAAGTTATCACTTAAGCTCCACTTCTACCAATCATGAAATAATGTTTCAAGGAAAATGGAAATAGCTTGATCCTGAAATAGTAAAATAACTGAAAGGCGAAGTCCTTTGTAAACCTCTACGACCTCCGCAGTTAAAGCCGTATCATATATTATAAACTCTATATTTCGCAGATCCCGAGAAACACATATATGCACAAATATTTGTTTTTGCAAAAGCAATAAATAATATTGCAAAGATTTTGTCATTAATGAAGTTACAATATAAATGCTTCTATCTGCATTGTAACATTTTTGATATTGTAAAATTAGTTTTAAATGTTCTTTCAAAAAATAATTTAAAAATCGCTAATTATGTTTCGTATATGGCTTCCAAATCCGCTCAATTTTATGGTAAGATCCAGTACTTTGTTAATATATTGTCTAAAATAAAACTTCGACTCAGAATTATAATAATAAAACTGACATAAGATGTTTCTGACACGTGAAGATATAAAAATTGAATACATACATATATGCATAGAAATACTGCTTTTGCATCCCGACACAAGAAGGACGTAATGACAATTGTTTTTGCAAGTTCTCTAAGTAAACGATTCAGTTTAATTATTTTATATTTTAAACAGTATTTACTAAAAATGCTAAACAGAAATATTTCGTATTACAATGCGCAATTTACATTTTATGTAATAAAATAATATTACAGTGTATTGATATTTGTATAGTAGTAAATATGTTTTTTACAAAAATGCCTTTAAAATGTAAATAATTTTATCTTTAAATGAACTTAAATGTCGATAAATGTTAAATTAAATTTTTCATTTCAATGTTCATTGAATTGAATTCCCAAGTTGAATTTGGATATATTGAATCTTCAATGAATTTGAATAGAAAATAAACAACGAAATTTAATCTATATAAATAAAATTGAAAACTTGTCTGTCTGTCTGTCCCATCATCACGAGAGAACGGTTAAACCGAATTTGATGAAATTTTGTGGATAGCCTGGAAATAGCTCTACTTAAAATTTAATCCATGTTTAGAGTTTCTACGACCAGTGGTTCTCGAGATATTAGTAAAGCACGAAACCTTTGTTTATCTCATCATCACGGGAGAACGGCTGAACCGAATTTAATGATTTTGAGGATAACCTATAGCTCCCCATAAATTTAGTCCAAGATTCGAGTTTCTAAAACAGGGATTGTCGAGATATTGATGAAAAACGAAACTTTTTCCTAGGAGTTCTACTCTTTAACTCCGAGGTTTAAATATTTTTTATTGCTAAAGTAATCGAGGAACATTTTCGAGTGGCATTGTGGCTGCCATTTTTAGATTATCTTATAAGCAAAATTACGGATTGGTTTCAAAATCACAGTTCTAAGGCCATTACTAATTTGCAGCTGTTCATTCCGCAATTTTTTTCGGAATCTTCCATCAAAGATATTATAAAGAGCGCAGAAGTTTACAAGAAGGATTTGCCACGTTTTCCAGCATTAGAAGGAGAACTATTTATCTGGAAGCAAATCTACGGAAATGGAAACGAAGAATTCGGTTGTCTCATAGAAGCATATAAAAGTGCCGCCAATTTACCGAACATTAAAGTTCTTTTGCAAATTCTTGCAATCCATCATGTGACAACGAGCACAGCAGAACGCTCTTTCTCAACACTAGGCTGAATTAAAACTTATCTGCGCAATACCATTTCGGAGAACCTAATGGCTTAGCATGAATGAACATCAACAGAAATGTATTGTTTACAGCAGAAGATGTTTTAGAAGTTTTTATCGCGCAAATTTAAAAGGAAGTTAAATTTAAAATACATGTAAAGTAAATATGTTTAATATTTTAAACAATAAATGTGAATAATCTATCTATCTATACATTATCTATCTATATATACTAATTGTCAAGTGTCCGTCTGTCTGTCTGTCTGCCACGCCTTTTTTAGGCACTTCCCGAAAAGATAGAGGCTTGAAATTTGGTACATGACTCAGTCGATCGATAACCCCCCTGGAAAAATCGAATTTTTCGAAAACGTTCTCTAGAGGAGGTGCTCCACACCAAAATGTTCGAAAAGTGAAATAATAGGGGAGCATGCTTTGCGATAATATACAGACTTCAAATTTGGTGTATGGGTAAACCGTTCGAAAGGAAGAACGTGTGTAATTTCAAATTTCTGATATTTTCTACTGAAGGGGATACCGCACACCAATATGTTCGATATTCCGAATAAATGGGAAACGGCTCCTTTAAAACTTGATAGAGGCTTGAAATTTGGTATATGGACTAATCATTTGATAAAAACACCCAAAACGAATATAGTTTTTCAAAAATGTTAGATAAGGGGGTGCTCCAGAGATAAACGTTTGAGAAGTGAATTGATAAAAAATATGGTTCGGAATGAGACAGATATTTCAAATTTGGAGAACAGATAGATAATTTGGAAGGAAGAAAGTGTGCAATTTCAGTTTTCCAATATTTTCTTTCTTGAGGGTTTCTGCACACCAAAATATTTGATTTACCTATTAAATGTGAAACCCGAATTACTCAAATATTTACATTATTCGGGGGTTGCTTATTACAAAACCGTTGATTTTCAACTAGTATTTGGCTAGTGGTTATTTAATTTCGTAGTTTATGAAGAATACTCTATCTTATATCATGTTGCTCAGAAACGCAATTAAAATACATCTGTCTGTTAATTTTAATTATTATTTTTTCGATTTGAATAATAATTAAACGGATATAAAAATATATTTTAGAAAAGAATGATTTGATTTTTCTTTTAATTATATTAATTGCGGGCTGCGTACATCCCTTTCATTTATTTTATCAAAGAGTTTTTAAACTTTTATATTGTGTTTAGCTAATAAACTCATATATTGTATTTACCAATAAATTCATTTAACCGATTGTTGAAACAAAAAAAGAGTAGAACAGGTATATCTTCTAATACAATTTTATTGTTTTCATTTAGTATATGCAAAAGGGATCAGGATGTTTTATTCTTCAGATCTGTAAATTCATAGCTACGAATTTGGCGGAATATCGCTAACGTGGCAACTTTTCTTAAACTTCAACAAATCCAAATTGAAGGAAATATCTCCAAATTGATAAAAACTACGCAAATCAATGAAATTAGTTTGATTTTTTTAGAGAGAGTGAAATAATGTTTAGGTAGTATTTGTCGGTCAGTTCATCCATCCTATTTAGTAACACATTTAGCGAATTTTTAAAGTATCACCAAATCGATAAAAATATTTGTAAATCTATAAAAATATCATGGAATTGATAAAATTGTGCTTAAAACATGAAATTAAATGTGTTTTGTTAGGGTGTAGTATTGTGATGATGTTTCGTCAATTTGTCGCAAAATGGGACTATCAGTTCCACAGTCCCCCTTGGCAATAAATTTGGAGATTTGTTAAATTACCTCAAAATTGACGAAAAGGTCGCCAAACCTTCCATGGAGATAGCATTATTCAGACGATATGATTTCCATCAATTTATTTAAAGCAATTGATATCGTGTCGTTTAGCTACGGGTGTAAATAGAATGTGTTGTGCGGCATACGATTTTTATTAAATCTTTCTCAATTTTAATATTTAATTTCATTGCTATTGCATTTTTGACTGGATGATATCAATTACGGTCTTCAAATATAAACATTATTATTATTGATATTTTCGGGGATTATTGATTGGTTCAGGGATTATTGATATTTTCAAGTTATTATGACATTGTTTTCTTATGACAAAAATTGTTTAAACTCATATGTTGTGCGTTGTACGACGAATCTTCTACAAATGCACTGGTATATCTTCTAATCTGCGAGAATATATGTAATAGAGATATATTGGCACATATTGAAAACAATTACGACATTCTGGTACAGGGATTACAGGGACTACTGATATTTTCACTTTATTACGCCATCTATTTTATTTTGACAATGATTTTTGAGACTCATAATGTAATACGGGTAATCTTCTACTAACACACTGGCATATTTTCAAATCTTATACAATATAAGTAGTAGGGGGATATATATATATATATATATATATATATATATATATATATAAGATAAAAAAAGATCGAGATGTGAAGTAAGTGCCAACAGGGAAATAACAAATGGCCAAGGGGGATTGTGACCCCTTGTTCCCGTTTATAGCCAGCTATTACTCCTGAGGAAACATTCACTGAACCGTTACGTGCCTGTGGCCATATTTCCCTGGAACGTCAAAGCAAAAGACGTATGCCACAAGTGAATGCATGGACTGAGTGGCGAAAAATTTATATATATATATATATATATATATATATATATATATATATATATATATTCTGGCATATATTTATACATGTAATTACTTATACAGGTTATATTTTCTAATATTCGGGTATATAAGTAGTACCGGTCCCACTCAATTTTAATGCTTTCATTTTGCATAAGGAGCCAGGATGTTTTATTCGCCCGTGAAGATAATTTTGTATCAGGAGAACAGAGATTCTTAAACTTCTTTTTAGGAGACTTGTATTAAATAATTTAACAGAATATTTTGATTAAAAATGTCATTTGATTTTGTACTGTATCAATTTTCACATGATTGTGAATTTTATGTTTCTTTATATTATATACTCCGTACGAAGAACGAGTATGCTGCTAATAATTAATAAATCTTGCTTTCTATTGTTAATTTTCAGCTTTCAAATGATTCTGTAATATACATTGTGCATTGAACTCGGAAGTGCGTAATCTCATGATGTAATTCATATTAAAGTCATTGAATTAGTGGATATATTATACACACCTTCTGAAATACGTTTCTAATTTGTTATGTTAACTACAAATATAAGTAGATCCTTAGATTAATTGTATATCAAACGTGTATTTCTATGCCCTAAATGTTAGTTACCACTGTTCTAAACACTCATTGTACCATATGAGATTTGTTACTATATCATCTATATTTGAAGTGGACATTACACCTGATTCTATTCGCATAAAATGCCAGAATTTTTAGTCAAAATATTAATCGCATATTTAAATAATATTCGTAGCGGTATACTACTTATTTGTGGTTAAAACTTTAATCGCACTGACTTTGTAATATATATTAGTGACTTCTCTAAAGCATCAATGCACCGGAGGAAATAATCGCTCCTATATTAAAAAATATATTATATTTCAAATAATTTATATAAATATCTGCTTCTAATTATATAAAGGTAATTTTATTGTGGTCAGATATTTGAGAAAATCCCCAACCGTATCGCTAAAATGTTGTGCCTGGATACAGAAAATAATCGCACTGCAATATTTAATTACAGTTCATTAATGCGGTTTCCATTTATCAGCCAAAATGGCAACTGATTCAACTAAATGGAAAATCTAAATCTCGTTTAGCTAATTAATATTTTCTCAAAATTGGTTCTTGCAACTTTCAAAATCATGTTAGTGTGTGAATTAATTCCGTACGAGACTTTGATTAAAACAAACAATTAAAACAGACGTAAAAATGCAGTCGCAGATGTGCTTTAAATTTATATCCAATAAATTTTTAGCATAGTGTTTGTTCTTTTGTGAAATTACTGTTCTCTCAAAAATATGAAACTTTTTCTAAAGAAATATGTTTTAAGATCTCCTGAACACATTGTTTCATGTCCGTCTGCTCTGCATTTTATAAATTGTGTGTGCCTGTTACAATACGAGTAATGGATAATTACTTTGTTATACTTAGATTATTGAGTTTCGAGGTCAACTTTTATTTCTTATACAGGATAAGTAGACTCCACACTCTCCTTCAGATTTATTATCGGTGTTACTTTATACAAATATGCTCATTGAGGCAGTCGAGTACCATTTGAGTAGGGACCAGGGACCAAGAAGACACCAGGATCGCAATATATATTTGAAGGGCATTAAAAATTCACAGAAATGGGAAAATAAAATAAAGAGGTATCAAAAATAAATGTTTATAGGAACCCAATGTTACTGTGCCATTCGTGTCTACTGTGCCAGTCGTAATTCATGAATTACATTTAATAGATTCCAGATCCCATAGGATTCACCGAAAAGCAAGATTAATGTATTTTAACACTAAACATACCGAACGACACTCAACATAAGATTCGGTTAATGAAACTCGATTTAATTCTTATATTGTGCATGTTATTAGTATATGTTTCATAATATGCTGGTCAATTTTCAACGAAAATGCAGTCTTCACTTTACCCTTTATTATACAGGAGGATTCAAAAGTTCGGAGCAAAAATACAACGCTATGAAAAATATCTATGGATCGGAGAGACATGCGGTTTGCAGATTACTATTCACCATGGTGGGGAATTTTGTATGGCATGAAAAAATATAGTTCAAAATCTCGACACTCGGGGCGGTGCTGCAAAGAAAACAATGCGAGATAATTATTGTGAAATGAGATATTTTATTTCAGCATGATTTACAGCTGCCAGTGCTAAATATGTCCACCACCACATTCCGGTACTGAGTGCAATCGCGGTATTACGGTGATACAGCATGGAACAGCATATCAACGGGAATGGCTGCTACCTCCTGCCGTGAAGCGTTTGTCAGTGTTGGTAAGGACCGGAGATTTCCATTATACATCCGTGATTTTAGGTATCCCCACAACCAGAAATCACAGGGTGTGACATCTGGGGATCTCGCAGGCCATTCATGTGTGCTATGCCTGTACTCCAAGGCAATATATATACCAAACCGTCATTTTCTCTGCGTTGTGAAATTTACTAACCCAGATAAATACATCCATGTCCTGTGAAACTTAGGATGGTAAGTCATAGAAGCTATAGGATGAAGAATTGAGCACACACGAACAATTTGTGGATAATATGACCCCTTCATTACCTTGAAATAATATTTTTATCCAGTTTATAATATAATACATAATAATAAGATAGACAGACTTAAATGTATATGTCTCATTCCCAGCAAATACTTTCCGAGCAATTAATTTAAATATCCATTTCACACATTAATAACAATCAATTCAATATGCTCGAATGCAAACATAATTTCACATTTCATATTCTATAAGATTACCTTCAGATACAATATATACCAGTCTTAAACTAGTATTTTAATTCAATTATTTACACCATAAAAAGAAGATATTATCATTATTAATACTTCTCAATCATTATTATCTTATCTATCACTTTTATATCATTTATTTCTTGTTGTTGGAGTTCTCGATAATAAACTGATGAGTTACATATACTTCAAGATCATCAGGCATGAGCTGCGTAATTAATAATTTTTAGAAGACTTACAATTTGTAGATAGGGACTCGTCATCGGCGCGTAGTATTATTGGGAATTCCTGCAAACACCTTTTATAATGCAGGCATGCAGTGAGTCTTAAGACTAAAGATACCAGGGTCTTTCTTCGCAAGCACGTATCGGACTCTAATTCTTTCAGGAACCGTAATCATCATCCTAAAATATTTAAAAAGAACATAAGGAATAATTCCTAGAACTTTGTGATAATCAAGAGCAATATTCTTCTGGATTAGGATCACGGCATCTGCTGTCATTGAATACTCAATAAAATCCAGGCATTCTGGTTTTACGCCTAATCCTTTGTCCATTTTTAACGGTGGATCCACCGGCCTTTTCTCAGCTCCAAAATCTTCGAGAGAAAAGCCCCATATCTACCGTTACAATCACTAATATCAGTTCCCAGGATCTAATCTCATTGGTCATCAAATACCCGCATAAATGGCGTTTCGCTTTACGCCGCATTCACACGTCAGAACCAGACACCGATAACGCCGGAATAATGAATCGAAACAAGAAAACGAATGCTCGGCGAACAAAACTCGAAAATTCCATGTTTCTCTATGGAAACAAGCCGTTTATTTATAAAAATGGCTCGAGAAACGTTCTATTGAGCCGCACTATGAAATGTCGGTACGACACCTGGGATCTGACTCTTTCCTGAAACTCCTATGAAGTGCTGCTCTCCCAGATGTAGCACCTATTTCCATGTCTTTCCAAGCAGTGCAATCATTCGAAATATACTGCTCATTTTTCATTCTCATCTTCAGAACTTGAGACTTGAGAGCAATCTCAATCTTCTTCCTCCTCTAAGTGTTATTTTCACAATATTCTCCTCTTCATCGTCGGAATATGTAGGCTCACACCCTGTGTCTAATACATCATTATCATTTTCAAATGATATATCTTCATTTTCAGAAAGTTCACTTTCATCAATTTCCGAAAACTCTGTGTCTATGTTATATAATTTTTCTAAGAATTATTTAGTGTGTCTTGAATGTTTCGAAATTTTTTCAGTGTGAAAATTAGTAATAGAGTAACGCTTTAAAAACCAAATATAAACGAACTAGTAATTATTTTTAGTTTTTGTCACCTTTTCTTGCAACTGGAAATTTTACGCACTTTACTGAAATTTTAATACACAATTATTTACATTAAGGACGCATTAGGATGTAATTAAATAGTACGTATTAAATCAACAGAAGTTTGATGTATCAAATGAAAAGTTTTGACTGACTTGTTGTCGACTTTTATTTTTAAAAAAATTAAATATTTGTGTAAAACTAACTTGGAAATGCCATCTGAGATTCTTTGCAAGTATAATATAATTTTTCCAACAGATTTTTATGCAACCGATTTATGTTAAATTTGATATGCTTATGTTAATTATGACTAAAATCCACTAAATTTTTACCTAGCTGTAGCTATGAGAATTCTCCAAGTTGTTTCATTGTTTATAAAGTATATCAAAACCTTATTATTCATAGAAAAGTTGGCTTCTACGCTCATCGGATTTTTTATGACCATATCAATGTTTTTCAACCTAATACATTTGATATCCATGGTCCATTAAGAATATTAATCTGACAACATCCATGGACCGGATTCTTCTTTCGCTTTTCATCATGGGATAACGTTTACTTACAAAGCAACACGAAAACTTGATATGTGTTTTCATTTTACGAACCTCAATTGAGACCTATTTAGTCATACCACGAAATCGGCTTCACATTCTTTTAAAATAGATTAAATTGTACGATGTTACAATGATCAAGTTTATGATCACAGAATCAACTTAAACGTTCATTCCATAAGTTACTTTCGCATTCCCATTGCTGATATCAGCATCCATGGACCAATTTTGAACCATTATGCAGAAGACAGTATCAGATACCTCCAACGACAGCAGTAAAATTTGCTATTTGAAATCTCTTTTTCTTTCTAACATTTTATGTTTGTACGAAATGTATTAAAGATGTTCATCAATTAAAAGTTTTAGAGAAAATATAGTTACATAGAATTTCTGCTCACAGACAGTCGAGTGTTTGTTTTCCTCCGTCAGGGAACTGAAGAAAATAGCTGCTGATCCGTAGTCTAGATGCTTGCTTTGTTTTCTGAAGATAAGAATATAATTATTTTTTGTGCAATAACAGAGGCAGAAATTCGGCTTTAACATCCTCCCGAGGAAACTGCATTACATTTCAGTTTGTAGTATGCTATATCACATTGCTCACTATATTGAGCATCGTATTGCAAACTATGCACAATGTATCTTACTGTGTATATTGGGCAATATAAAATCGCAATATATTTCCCCATTTTTAGAGTATTTAATATAATTTTAACTCCGAAAAACAGTTGGCCACAACCGATTTATAGCCATTTGGATTGCAGCAAAACGTGCTACCATGGAATTAAATTTAAGGATATAAAAAGATGAGTATTCCTGCATTACTTTCAGTTCTATGGAGAAAGGACTAAAATATTTATTTATATTGTCAATTTTGTAAAAATAAATTATTTGAGCAATGCACAGTAGAACTTAAACAATAAATAATATTCCTAAGTATTCAAAATCATTTTACCTTCCAATTGATTTTTATCTCCATACATTCATTTTCTATTCTATAACTATAAAAAATGCTGGTTAATAATACTCATAAATAGGGATCCTTTATTTTAAATATAATTAAAAATAATATGTTTAAAATACTACACTTTTTTATTGTGTCAACTAACAGTAGAGGCTACTTTACTAACACTAGTAAAACCAAGATAACATTCCCAAAGCATTATGGCATTTTCAACAGATTTATTCATAGGAATTTTTTTATCTCGTACTTTCTAACTCCATACGTTCTACATGTCAAACCTTCGAACCTTGTAAAAAATGTTAAATTGACTTACATGTATTTGTCATATAGCATTTTGCATACAATTTTCACTCATTGACATTAAAATTCCATACATTACACATATTTTATTAATGCATGGATCTATTATAACCCACCAAATCAATGTGCATTACCGAAATCTAGTTTCTTAAATAAATATGAAATCAGAAGTTTCCTCATTTAATCAGACGAGCAGAACTTCTAATGAACTTCATTCTTTGAAACAACATTTAATAATTTGAAAATATGTAAAATGCAAATGCAGTGGCAAATAATATAATAAGTGTTCATAGAAAGTTTAAATTGGTATTGGATAATTCTGATTTTTATGTTACCCATTTCTTAATGGTGGATCCTGTTATGATACAGATTTTAATTGTTTATTTAGTTGTCTTAGGAAGTTGAATTTGTTGCTGGTTAATTATGATTTATGTGTTTCACATTTAGTAATGGATGTACCTGTGGCGTATAGATTTTTAAAGTTGAACTTTATAAATTCATTAAGTATAATTATTAAATCTTCACATTTCCGTGAACTCATATATAGTGGAATTATCATTTAAACGTACATTGCTCGTTGTTGTGCCGCAATAAACCCTCCAATAAATTTCACCTTTTGTGTAAGTCCTGAAAAGAATTATTAATTAATATAATGCTAAATTGATCACACCATTTAAACTTAAACAATACCATTTATTAACAACATCAATTTATCAATAACATCACTTTTCATTAATTATTTTAGCGAGGGTACATATGCGACCAGAATTATTAGATTTACGATAGTGTCTAGGACCTGTGATAATTTGAGCACACACCTTCCTGTTCAGTCTTGGGCTTATCATCTCTCAAAGTCTTGCATCAGTCTTAGTGCTGAAGTACGGCCATAACTCTGTGTTTTGTGACTCCTACTCGTACTTTTAATGCACTCGCACATAGATATATTTCCATTACTTTGGAACCTCTACGTAACACTCAACAAATCTGTTGGTTTTGTTATGCTTCTCTGCCCGTGCCCTTCAGTCAAAAATCGTGATCGTTTCTCTTTTCATGTCTGATCTCCATCTCTGCTTCTCGTTGTCTGCATCTGATATCGTCTACAACTGCACTCTTTTTCATTCGTCTGCTGTGGTTCCCTCGGCGGGGGTAGCTCCGCCCTTCTTCCCCTTGGCGCTCATTGGTACTTCTCAATCCAATGGCATCATTCCACATTTAGCAAGGCCCCTCTCAGCCCCTCTGGTCTGGCACCCCTATATTTATAGTCCTTTTGACCTTAAAGTTCACGTCGTCATAAACCCCGGTGCCAGCCAGACTACAGCTTTGTTAGCCGTTCTGAGCACCATAAATACTCAAACAAAAGTGTCTCATGTGAGAAAAATTTCTGGTCTCACAGTACCTATAAATATAATAATTTTAGTTTTGTATGGCACTGTCTCTGTTTAAGTCTTTTTGTTTATATTATTACTTTCCTTATATACATAATGTATAAGGTAAGTCTTGCGGTGGGGTCGAAAATTCGAATTCGAGTTTTCGACGGGAGAGCACGTTTCAAGTATCCCTGATCACGAATCAAACATTTTTGAGGTGATGGCTGTGTGTATGTGTGTGTGTGAAAGTATGCGTGTGTGTGTGCGTGTGTCAGTGAGTCTATGGAGACGATATTTCACGAACGAATGGAGCGATTCGAATGAAATTTGGTACAAAAATCACAATCCATGAATACTGAAAACCTATTATTTTTAAACTCAATCGAATGTTCAGAACTCCCCTAAATTTTAAAGTGAAATTTTGAAAAAATCATCAGAAAATCAAAACATTTAATAAAGTACGCAAGTAGACATTTCTTATGTAATTTTTCCTTAGTAAACGGTTGACACAAACTTTAAAACGCCAGCATGAATCGTCCTCGAGATATTGCCCTTTTTTCAAAAAAATTTATCAAAAAATCCCCATAAATTAAAAAAGTATATTAACTGTTGAGAAACATGTTCACTTTTCCTATGTAATATCATGCGATAAATTTGGTGACATCATTCTCGTGGATCTAGCTCGTTTTATTCATGAAAAAAGGTACGTCGAGTAATACTTTTGTATTTGAACGCCAATAGTCATTTATCTGCTGTAAGAACAACTTATTTCTCGGTCCATAACGCTTGGCGAGATTTTCACGACGAATTTGGCGAAATGTCGCCGTTTTGGCGACTTTTTTAAATGTTGCCAAATTAACGAAAATCTCCCCAAATGGATAAAAATGACGCTAAATCAATGAAAATGACGGTTAATTGACGAAAATTCAATATTTTGAAAAGAATATAATTATTCACCATAATAACCTATTTTTTTTGCTGTAAAAGTAGTAAATTCATTGCATTATATATGGAAAGTCATGTGCTGCCCACATCAGATTTTTTTTTTAGATTTATGACTATGTTATTTATGTTTTGTCATGGATATGCTATTTTCCCTTTTTATTTTTGTTCAGATATTATACATTTGTAAATTTAAATGTTTTCAAGTATTTCTTATATGAGAGGCATCTTTGGTTTTGGCGCTGTTCTGATTTTATCTTTTTAGATGTTGTAAACTTTTCTATGCATATTCTACTTTGCTGTTGAAAATGGATGATACGTGAAATTTTATGTTTTATGGTACATTTTCTCTATTGTAAATTTTGCAATATAGAATAAATTCTTATCCGTCAGGGTTTATTGCTCTATACCTTATGATGAGTTGAACGGATTGGTTTAAAGATTGGTTTAAAGAACGGATTGGTTCCCCTCCAATTTGAATACAGAAGGACGGTTAGAGCCCTAAAACACGTGGCTTAGAGGAGGAAATAAAGTTATTCCTTTCAGGAAACGCGGTTGTTGCTGTTCTACAATTTTGAAGTCGTATTACATTTCAGTATTTTTTTTCTCTTCTGTACCAATCGCATTTTGCCCTACTTTTGATTAATATACAGATTTGATCAAGCAAACATGTATAGTTATAATAAAGACAAATTTACAAGTAAATTTATATGCAAATATAAACTTACTTATTATATGTCATTGACTTAATATGATAAATTTAATGCAAAACTGAGGACTTATTGTTTTAATACTCATGTGTATTTGGTATATGATTTAGCCAAACTAAATAAAAACAATTTTTTTTAATTCGTTTGCCATACTATTCTTTCATTAAAAACATTTTCCCATTGCAATATGTATATTTCTAAATATTTTTTATAGATAGAGAATAGACGATGACTGATATGGATTTAGCATGAAATTTTGTAGGACAGTGGAGAAGTGACTAATTTTTTCAATGTTCTATACTTTTCTCATTGCTTTTATAATTTCCTGTGTCAATAGTTCTCTATATACGAATCAATCGTTTCTATAATTATTTCATGTTTGTTTATCTGTGAATTTGAGTGGGCTAAATGGTTTAGAATTAATCTGGTACAGATTTAGAACGAATGACTCATTGTTTATATTACGATCAGTATTAAATTTTTTTTTGTATAACGCAGATTTGTTAGAGAGAAATCGAAATATCGTACTTCTAAAATTTTAACTTTATTTCTATTGATTTTATTGAACACCTTCTTGTGTCCATGGCATTGAAATAAATTATATAAACTACTCAGATAAAATTGTATTTCTACATAAAGAAACAAATAAGTTTTGGGGGACAAGGATCAACTTTTAAAAGAAAGTTAAGTACACTAAACATCCCTGTTATCTGCGCGTTTTGTACTGTATATTAAAACAGTTTTCAAATATAAAAATCAATTTATCTATCTCAGACTATTCCCCCGATGCTAGACAATATATTGAACAAAAAATGAGTGCTTTGTCAAGCTGTTTCAAGATTGAGAGTCGCCATTATCATCTACAGTGGTAATTGTTTTCATAACATCCATCATTAGCTATCAGAAAGAAGAAAGGAAATATCAAAAAAGAACTGCGGACTTGGGTTTCTATGGATTTCTTCGTCTGGAAAACGGTACACATTTATTATTTGCTGCATAATAATAGAACATAAAGCTTACATGAAGAAATTTAGTTATTCTAGTTTAGTTTTTTTTAATGTACAGTACTATTTTTCTTTGCTATTAACATACACAAAATTAAAAAAAATAGTACAGTATATTATATGTTGTTCCAGACTTCGTTGTCCCTTCTTTTTATCTTATAGAAACCTCGCAAATCTCCTTACATTATTGAAAGTTTTTTGCTTTAGGAGATATTATAATGGTAATAACTTACTGAAAAAAATGATATATTACAATTGCAAGACAATTATTTCAGATATTACACATATTATCTTTGCTGACACTCCAAGATTGATTTATTACTGTCATTTGCCATAAAATAAAACACTTCGATATTAAGTTTTTTTGCTGTTTTTTGTCACTTTTAGCAACAAACCTTCACTAACTGTTTCTCGTGACACATTTTATAGCCGATTACTTGATTGACTTTTTGGCTGAATTGAATTGTTTTTATTCAGTTCACACGATTTGTTTTAACCGAAAACCTTTGAAAAAGAAACATTCTCTTTGATATCTGATTGAAAAACACAATCTGATTAGTATGTTTAATTTATGGCTACATATGATTTAGATAAATACACTGCAATATTTTTTCAAGAATACAATATAAAGCAAAATGGTAAATTAAGTAAAACATATGAAATGTGACTTTAAAATATATATTTAATTCATATACCTGTAGTGTATCCTCTTATATTTAATAATATGTAAAAGTAATACAATTATTAGATGCATTGCTTATGAATTCATTCTTATCTTTGAAGTGTATCGGTAGAATATCACGCATTGTGTTGAATATAACGTATTCCTTAAAGATGCCCAACATATAAATAATTTTATTTTTATTTTTAGAAGGTCATCTTTCTTATACATTTTGATTCCGTGGGCTAAGACCACATTTGAAATATATTGTTCTCAGTGGCAATACCGCTACAAGCATAATGTACTTAAAAAATATATGTATAAATATATATATAAATATATATGTATAAATAAATAAATAATATATATATATATATATCAAAGGAATTAAAGGAAAAGTAGCCAACAGTAAAATAGTGAATGGCCAAGGGGGATGGTGACCCCTTGCTCCCGGTTTTTTAAAATTTGTATTCCTTTGAAATCTGTATTTTTACTTAAATTGTAAGTGCAGCATTGCGCCTTGCGGGTTAAGTCATTATTCATTTTTCGTATTTTTCATACTCATGTATGCCTTGTTTTCGCATTTATACACTCCTTTATATTCCTTTCTCTCTTGATATTGATAAATTCATATATAAAATGTCCATTACACATTCAACACCTATGGAAGCCTTTTGTATCTGGAAATCTAAAATCTTATCCCATGTTCAACTTAAGCTATCACATTCGAATATTCCACAGTCGAATTTCCAATTATCAAAATTAAAGAAAAGTATTACACATATGCAGAAATTCCTAGTTTTTACGTATGTAGACAAAGCTTCATCAAACTATGCTATTTTCTGCAAATTTTTCTACATTAAAACATTGTTATCCAATTTAAATCAAATTAATACCTTCAAATTGCAAAAAACAACCATACATGATTTAAAACGCAAACTTATTTCCAAGTATAAACAATTTTTTGATACCCATCAAAATTTAAACATTCCATATTTAGTAATCATACCAAAATTTCACAAGGACCCAGTAAAATTTAGAACAGTTACCAGTGGACACAACTCTTATGCATCAAAAGCTAATAAAAAACTTCTCAAAGTCTTGAACATTCTTTTTCATGCTATTTCCCTAGAGCCACATTGCATTATCCGAAATAGCTATGAACTTATTCAAAAACTGAAATCCTTTTCTGCCATTGACTCTTTCCAAACATTAGATTTTAAAGATCTTTTTAATAACATCGACATTAAAGATTTATTCTCTGTCATTAAACAACTCTTCGATCAATTCAAATTAAATACTCTTACTAAATATGACTCGTCCACCTTTAATAATTTATTGCATTTTGTGCTTTTTCACAACTATCTTGTACATGGCAATGCTGTATATCTCCAAACGATTGGAGTACCGCAAGGATCCACTAGTAGCTCCATGCTCGCCAATATTTATCTCTACTTCTACGAAAGAAAATCCACTCTGTTCACTCGTAACATTTCTATTTTTCGATACATTGATGATGTTTTTCTTTGTTTTCATACTGCACACGTTTCTTTACCCACACTTAATATATATCCATCCAATCTTGAATTAATACCGAATGAATCCCACCCTTCCAAATCTGTAAATTATCTTGACATCACCATTGATATACATTGTAACTCTTTCACTACTACTATTTATGATAAGAGACATCAATTTAAATTTAATGTAAAATTCTTCCCACATTTCTCTTCTTGCCTTAGCAACCAAGTTTTTAGAAATCTAATCACTAGCTATTTGCTCCGCATTAAACCCCTGGATAGTAATAAGTGTACACTATCACACATTAATAGTCTCAAAAATCTTAGCTATATGTACAACTTCCCCCCCTTATTTGTAGATCGCAGTATAAGTACAGTATTCTAAAGTCGTGGAAACACCATAAAATAAACACCGCCCCGGCGGGCAAACATAAAAATGTAAAAATATTAAAAAACAGTAATTTCGATTACACTAAAAACGAAAAATTTTTTTAAAACAACCGCCTCGGCGGGTAAAGAAAAAAGTTTAAAACACTCATAAAACCGTTAAGGCGGATATCTAAAAAACTAATAAAACAAAAAACAGGCTACGGCTCCAAAAAACAGTGTTATCCATTCTTTCAAAGTTTTCGATAATCGTGGTCACATCTCGGTCAGTTTCTAAACTCTTGGGTTTATCTCTCCGAAACTATGTACTGCTACTTCCACTTCTTCTGGTCTGGATTATTCCCACGTGGTATTCAGCGAGGTAAGCGTACAGATTGTAGCATGTGGGGGAATCATTTGAAGATTATTCACGGTGACGACCTTTCGACATGTGAGTTGCTCTTTTTTGCAAATTCGTATATTTGTGCGCTATATTTTTCATGTTCATGTCTATGTGGTATTTTATATTTCATGTTTATATGGTATTTTATGTTATATAATTGAATTTATCCTATTTGGTTTTTTTCTGTTATTCCGTTGTTGGGCACAGATTGCATAATATTTTAACCACGTGTTTTTATGCAATCATAGAAACAACGGATTTTAGTATATCTGTCTAGAATGTGCCCCTGAAGACGTTTCTGGCAGATATACTATTTTTTAATATATTTTCCTTGTCCTGGCCTCTCCGTGCTCTGCTTTTTCGGCCCTTCCTCGTTGCTTTTTGCTTTTCACACACGCTTTTATTTTGCTCGCGGTTAGATACTGTGGTTACTGATTCACACTCTTGCACTTTAGTTTTTGTTATTTTAATTTATATATATATATATATATATATATATATATATATAAATATATATATATATATATATATAATATATATTCAAATTGTGGTGCTGGAAACGAATATGCAAAGCATAATATTAAATTATATTTTCTAAACATGGCCGTAATATCGTAAATCGGAAAACTCATTGAGCACATTGCGTTGTGTGCCCCTTAAACCCACCATATTTATCTTCATTTCGAGTTCCCGGAATAGCAGTATTTACTTAATTTCTTTTCTCGTTTTCATGAGAGGTCAAAATGGATATCGGTGTTCGTATTATTTATTACTACGGCCTTATGTAGGACACGGGGAACGCAGGGAATTTCGTTTTAGTATATTAAATAAACGTAAATATTTGAATTCAGAAAATACTTTTACCTTAAAGATGAATGTAATAATGATTGATTTATAATTATAAATTTCAATTAAACTTTATCTAATTTCTAATTCATTAACATGTTTTATACATTTTTGAAGGTATCGGAATGAATACGCAGGCTTATTTTGATAAAAAAAACAAGTTTATTCTTAAACTGCAGAAATCATAAAATAAACTCCATTAACGAAATTTCCAAACATTGAATCAGAATTTACATGGTCCATCTATTTTGTCATCGTCTTTTGTCATCAATTTTGTCATCCACACACGCCACACTCCACGTAATAACTCGTATCATCTTCTATATCTCTCGAATCCTCTTGAACAACTCGTCCTTCGCTCTTCGCGCCTTTTTATAACCCGGTTATCAGCACCCTCTACCCTTCACAATCTGCGCGGTTGCTATTTAAATTTAGATTCTTCTTTCCCAGGGGAAGATACTGCTTGAAAAATAAGAAGTCGTGAACAAAAATTGTTAATCCTTACAGTATCCCTCTCCTTGAAAAGAAGAGTGAACAAAGGTCTCCACAGATCTGCCGTGAACTCAAAACCATTTTTTCAACTACTAGGCGACCCAGTTTTGCACTGTACAATTTGTAACAGCTAATATCACTATAGTAACACATAATGCATTTTATACTTATTCTACATATCAAAGTTTAAAATACCGCGTCATAGAACATATAAAATGTTCAATTAAAAAACAGACTAGTGATAGATACCAGTTATCAGAATAATATAGAATAACACTTGTCAAGAAAAATTCACCATGCAAACATAATTTCCAATACTTCACTGTTTGAACATGACCTTTGGAATTTTAATAGTACAGTAAAAATCTTATTTAGAGCTGTGGCTCTATGAATTTACAATAAAATATATTAGTTTTGTTAGTTGTTAGTTAGTTATGTTAATATACAATCTATAATATATACAATTTGATTACTTTAACAATTTAATGCATTTCCAATATTTCATTTTTCGGATACTTATTACTTTTCTTTGCAAGTAAAATTATTGGACGAAAATTGTGGAGTTCTTTCAGTTCAGAAAACATTACAACCCCCCTTTTGTGTGCACGTTTCGACAGTATTTTCTCAAAATAAAATAGAAAGTCATTAACGTTCTGCTCTACTTTGCATCTAAATAATATTGTAAAAAAATCACTTATCTTGGATGTTTTAGTTCACATCCTTTCTGATAAGATTCGCACTTTTGTTAGAAATCTGTTGCGCGGAAAGTTGTGGCTATACCGAGATGTAATTTTTGCCTGCAATTGCTTCTCATTAAAGGCGGGGTGATTCGAAGTTCGACTGTTTCCGTTGTTCTACCGTGCTATTAGAGATAGCTCTTGTGTGTAGGGAGGGTTACGTTGTCTATAGGATATATTCTGGAATCTTTGTTTTCTCTGATTATAAGAAATTATACTTTGCTGCCTAACTAGGTTGTTAACTTTCCAAGGATTACTCTGATTAACACACCGTGTGACTCCAGCTTTTCTTCTTGCATCAGGTGGTAATTCTTGATTATGGAGAGGTATTTTATGTCAACTGTATTTCGGCCGAAGTTCGTAACTTTTGAATCGTGCCGGGTTTTCTTCTTCTTGTTCCGATGTGCCGTAATATCGTTTCTCTGAATTTCAGGGCTGCTGATTGTCAATTTGTTCATCCGATTGATCATCAGAGTTATACAGTTTGTGAATTATTCTGAGTGACATTTTTGGCCTGATTATTATCTATGTATTGTACTGGTTGAAGGTTTACATTTCTGTTCAACACTGTTACCTCATCATCTTGATTATTTAATAATTCTTTGAATATATTTTATCTTTTTCTGTCATAATATGATTTCACTTGATTATTATTGGCCGTGTTTTTAATTTCTTTCTTCTCGATCACAACATCATTTTCTCTAATTTCACTTACGATGTAAGGTCCCTCGAACTTTGGAGGACTAAACTTCATAATCACTGCTTACAGTGCATTTGAAAATGTGTCCTTCTATTTCAACACATTTTCACCTACCACCAGTTTAAATTCTCTTCGAATTTCATTATGATACTTGGCCTGCATTTGTTGAGCTTTTTGAATGTCTGTTTGCGCTTCTGTAAGCAACTTTGTAACGTTCAGTATGAAATAATTTTTTCTTGTTCATCCACATATAATAATCTTTCGAATGGTGTGTTAATTATTCCACCCATTAATATTTCTGTCGGATTTTTCCCTATTGCATCATGTATTACTGCTCGTAAGGCATATCGAAAGTGATCTAAATTCGAATCCCAGTCTCTGATAATCTTTTACACTAAAGTGCCAAAAATCAAGGGATACCTCTCTAATATCGTGTTGGGCCTCTTTTAGTTCGGTGAAATGCAGAAACTTAACTGGCATAGACTCAACTAGTCGGCGTAAGTCTCCTGAAGACATGTTCAGCCATGCGGGCTCGATTGTAGCTCATAATTGCGTGATTGTGGTAGGTGTTGGAATTTGGACACCAATGGCTCTTTCAATCATATCCCAGATATGCTCCAAGAAGTTCATGTTTGGCTATCTAAGTGTCCAAATCATATGCTGGAATTGTCCAGAATGTCCCTTAAACCAATCGCTAGCAATATGGGTCCGGTGACACGAAGATTTATCATCCTGGCTCATCCCATCGTTATTGGGGTACGTTAAGTACATAAGCGGCTGAAAATGGTCACCAAGCTACTAAACATAGTGACATTATGTCATCGACAGGTTCAATTTAACCAGAGGACCCAATCCATACCTAATAGGCACTCCCCACAACATTATGGAACCACAACCAGTTTGCACAGTGCCTTGTTAACGAGTTGGGTCTACAGCACAATGGGGTTTGCATCACACCCGAACGAGACCATCAATTCGTACCAACTGGAAATGTGACTCATAGGACCACATTACCTTCTTACAGTCATCTAGGGTCGCATGTATTTGCATTGCATGTATTTGCATTGCATGTATTTGCATTGCATGTATTTGCAATTGACCCTAGCCCAAATGATGTACTGAATCCGATGATGGACTGTGAATAAAGGCACTCGAGTCGGTCTTCTGATGTCATATCCCATCAATGCCAAATTTCACTGCACAGACTCCACAAATACGTTTCTAGCGCATCCCACATTGAATGTGGTAGTCAGTTGATGCAGTGTCGATCGCCTAGTAGCAGGGATGCTTCTGTTCAGATGTCGCTGGTCTCTATCATTCAGCAGACGTGCCGTCCACAGTTAAGCCCCTTGTGGGAGATAATGCCTTCCATGCGGAAATCTCGATATACGTTTGACACTGTCGAGCGAGATATCTTCAAAGTTTCCACAACTTCCAAAATGGTATGTCCAATGTGTCGAGCTCCAACTGTCATTCCATGTTCAAACTACGTTAATTCCCATTGGATAGCCATTATCACATTATTTAACATTTCACAAGACATTCAAGAGTCTAACAGACAACATTGACAACAGACATCAGACAACAGACTTCAAGCGTTGCCACCGCCACTTGTAAATTTGCATATTTCTATCCCATGAAATTTGGCAGTTGAGCGTACATAAGAAACAATCATTTTCACTATTTTTCTGTACATTCGTTCTGCTTGATTTGCTTGTGGACGAAATGGTATATTGTTTTAATGTTTTACTTCTAATTTACGACACATTTCAACAAATATTGTACCACACAAACTGGTGTTCCAAATTTTAAGATGCTTCCATACAGTACTGCATCTGTATGCATGCATTCTTTCAAACACGCATGCATTTTTTGATAAAGACAACAAGTACATTCTTAAAATGTAGAAATCATAAAATAAACCTCATTAACGTAATTTCAAAATAATAAATCAGAATGTACATGGTCCAATCGTTCTACCGCAGTCTGCATCCACACACGACACGCTCCACTTACCAACTCGTATCATCTCCTACCATCTCCCAAATCCTCTCGATCCACTCGTGTTTTGCACTCCGCCTTTTTATAAACTGTTTGGCAGCATCCTCTACCTTCCACAATCTGCACGGCGGCTATTTAAATTTAGACCCTTTTTTCTCCGGGGAAGAGACTGCTTAAAAAATAAGGAAGTCGAAAACAGAAATTGCTAATCCTTACACAGTAATGAAAAGAAATTATTGTCCATGGAATAATTTCAAAAACTTAAAATATTAATCACGCATAAGCATTGATTATGAAACAGTTTCCAACTGAAATGCAATTTTATTTTAACATCTCGATATGATACATTCAGAGGTGATATTTTTTAAATTATCACAGTACTACAGTAGTTTATTATACGTAAAAACTTAAAACGTATTCAAAATATGAATCGTCTCTGTCTCCATGTAAATTGAATGAATATGCCATTCATACCACTTATATTCCAGACTCCAGAGCTAAAAAATTTTACGTAGCAAAATTCAGCAATTCTCATACAACTCACCTTACAATCGCTTGATTTGTTTACATTCTGCATGTGGCAAAATTATATTTCCTTGTAGAAATAATCATAGTGTAGTGATAATTTGAAATAAATATATATTGTAATTGTGTTGGCATGGAATTTAGATACACAGATAATACGCAAAAATAAAGCGAATTTATGACGGATGCAACACTAAATATAAATTTAAAAGATCCTTAAATATCACGATCTCTATACACACAGAAAAATTGGATGCCATATTTTATTTTGACGTGCGTCAGGTGATCTCTTCATATATCATGAATGTACTTATTATTTCACTTTTTATTTTAAAAACTACCTAATATATTTTGTTGAAAAATGTTCTACATTTTTGAGATAATTTGAATATTTCCTAAAATTTTGGAAGCAATTTGTGAAGTTGAACTTTGCTTAAAAAATGTTTGAAAAATTAGATCCCATAAGGTTCAATGTATTTCATTTTTTCGGTCCAGATTAATTCCAAAATTAATTGGGTAATATTATAAATTTTCATTCCCATATGTCCCACAGACAGTCTCAATAACATACTAATATTTTATTTTAAGAAAGCAATTTTTAAGGCAGTTGTCGTGCGAACGGACAGACAGACATAATAACCATAGTTATAAACACTTTTCAACGATGTTGGAAATGATTAAAACTCAAATAGCTTCTAAACAATTATCAATATAAAATAATAAAAACTTAATATATGCATGATGGCATTAACGAATATTTACATAACTACCAATAAGCCATGGATTTGAATAAAGGAGATAAGCAAGCACCTGTATTGTGTAAATTCACCTAACACAGGACAACAAATTCGGATGATTTTTTATTCTCTGAGATTAAAAATTAGCCATTTAGTACTAATTTTGAGTTACTGAACACAAATATGACAATGAAAATTTGAAATTGGCTGTCATTCCTAAAATATTTGTAACTTAATGTTTTTAATATGACACAATGTGTCAACAAACGCATACACCTGCTTACTCCATATTAGGGTGTCGCTTGGACTGTCGCTTATGCATTTTCTCAGAGTTATCATTGGAAATTGTCCAACTGTATTTTCCCAACATTGTAGTGGAACAGTTTCTCTGGTCTATTTTCTATAATTTCGCAATGTTCAGCAGAAAACGCTCACCTGGATCATCGCTTACCTGACCACAGTTTTCAGGAAATAAGTTCAAATGACACTGCAGGAAATGCATTTTAGAGACATAGTGCAACCAAGTTTCTTATATGCATGCAACATGTCAATCACTAATTTCTTATAGTCCTTTGATTTCATATTTCCTAAGAAATTCGTTGACACGTTGATTGCTCATAACGACTGCGAAATGAAGTCTCTCGGACATCTTCCTGGAGTAAATTTCATTCTCTAAGTCTCGATGTAAGTAATTCTGTCTTAGTCTTGGGCAGCTCTAGATCTCTAACAAGGTTATTCAGTTCTTATTGATACAGAGCGTGTGGTATAGGTTTGGCATCGTTATATTCATCGCTAGATGTAGAAGATTGTTGATCATCACATGAAATTGATTCTTGTCCTACCGCTGGATCAATGAAGAATTCATTTGGAGTTTTCGGAATGGTTAACCCTTCACCATGGGGAATTGGTTGCATAGCAGATGGTATACTCGGGTACTGCACTATCGAGTTTTTTTCCTGGTGATTCCTTCACAAAGAGGTTGGACCATGCAGAGGTAGCAGTCATTTACGAGATTACTTTGCTCACTCCAAATCATAGGAATGGAAAATGGCATTGTCATTTTATTTTTTTTTCGCAGCCAGATGGAAAGTTCCCTTGAACAAGAATTACAGCATATGTGTGGGGCCCAGGGCTTGTCCTGATCACCAATGTTGCATCCGAAATAAAGGTATTATGCCTTTTTCACTTAAGTAGTGATGAAACATTTATGGGCTTCAAATGTCGCTTCTCCACATATATAACAGCAGTTATTAGCAGAATTAACGCACTTACAAAGCATGACAGGTCTAAAAATATAGTGTGTTTAACTAAAACGCAAAGTCACTGCAATCACTTCTTTCTCCCAAAAAACGCCGCGTAAAACTAACAGCTATCACATTTTTATATTCAGAACCAAGGCAGGACACAGTGCCTACAACCAGACTGCCGTCGTCTCCTGCAGACTAATTGGTACCAAAGGTTTTACTCGATAGTCGCTATAAAGCTTTTATGTATTTGGAACCACGTTTTAAAATCTTACATTTTCAGATATTCATGTATATGTAATGTATATTAATATTAACACATTTCATATATATTCAATATATGAGACATATATTTTAATACATTTCGCTTTATAAACATTGCTAGATAATTTACAAATTGTTATAATTTGTAAGTTATATAAATTTACATATTCCTATATTTAATTTCTCACATAATATTTCAAGTAAAGTGAGGGAACCGACTACCTCCGTATCTCCTAAATAAGAGCCAATTACCAATTTTTACTAACATTTTTGTGTTCAGCGCCCCAAAATTAGTAAGAAATGAATTTTTTCATATTTAAGAAGATTTGTGTGTTGTGCAGTGTTATTTTTAGTTATGAAGTTCATTTTAAATTTGTCTGATCCCAAGATAATTTAACCAAAACTTTCCTGTAAAGAGTAATCATTTAACGTAGTCTAGAAAAGATAGTTCATGCGTAACATTTCATTAATTAAAAATATAATTTATAAAATTATTCTCATTGAAGTAAAATGTGTCTTAAACTTACAATATAATGTTTTAGAAATATTTTGCAATAATTTTTTAAATCCCTGAGGTTGCATTAACTAACATACTTTATAATCCAAAGGAAATTTTGTGATGGAAGATTTTTGAATATATGCATCTTCAACTATCTTAACATGATAATTACTGCTCTGCATGAAATAGAATTTACAAAAATATTAACACATAGTGATGAATTACTACGAAATTTTAAATATCAAATATATTTATTAAATTTGAATAAGTTTTGCAATAATAATATAACATTTCGGCAATATCTTATAATATTGTTGCATATCTAAACTGTTCACTAAAACTCTGGTACAATCTATGTACATTTATTGTTTCAGTCTACTTTTTCATGGTTAGAAAGAAACAACCTTTTTTATTGATGTATTATTATGGTTCTTATAAAAAATATAAATAAAATATATTTGAGATACAGAATAATATGTTCAAATTAAAGGTGAATTATAATATATTCATTTATTGTCCGGGTTTTCACATAAATAAATAAATAAATAAACAAAAATATTTATGACTTAGAAGAAGACGTTTGCATTGAAGGCGAATTATATTTCTTCATTTATTGATCTGGTTTTCATAAGAAATAAATAAATAAAACAAAAATATTTGGGACTAAGAAGAAGATACTTACATTGAAAATAATTTCTAATCAGATTTTCATAGTGTGTGAAAAGGAGACATTTATGCAGTTTTGAGATTTATATGATATGTTCTGCGAAACAAAGGGCAGACTTGTAGGCACCATTTTAGGACACTCTTGGCCCGGGAGGTCATGACTGCAGTAAATTCAGTGCACATATATTGCAGGTGTGGTTGGGTCAGAAATATCCTTGGGGCCAAGGCTAAAATCATACAGAAAGGTTAATAAAGTAACCAATGAAGACAATGTTGCGACATCGACTTGAGGAACAACCAATAGAGAATAGGAGGGCATATCTGAACCTCAGACAAAATGATGTGGCAACAAGGAGAAATTTTCAAGATATAATTCAGTCCGATTGAGAGACGATGACCGTCCTAAAAGTTGTAGTGTTTTTCAGTTGGAATTGGCCGGCTATGGCCGTCCGAGAGAATTGTGACCAGCATGGCAGTCCAGAATGTTCAAGAATATGCTGTTTAAGAGTGTTGTGTTAAATACAATTGGAGGCAATGATAATCCAAAATTGTTCTTTCAAAGTCAATTGGAGACTAGATATGTCCATAACTACCAACAGAGGTATGTGCAAATCTGCATTAGATATTAGGTCACATATATGATTTTGGGAATTATATAAAACTCCTGGTCTCACATTTGAATTATGTGCTCCTTAAGAGTGTATATTGAATTCATGTAAATTTAATCGTAATCATAATATGTGTAATAAATCATGTTTATTTTAAAAGTTTAAATTGTGGAATTCAATGCGTAGTATGTTACTTAATAAGTTTATTTTAAGATCTCGTACAAAGAATTAATGGTGGGTTATAATGCGGCAAGATATAATATACACATAGGTAAGACCCCCATTTAATCAAAATTTTAGACAATTTTCTAAAGTATATACAGGAAATGAATTATTTAATATATTTCATAATTTTTGAAGCCTGAAATATCATCAATAAAGTAATACAAAAAACACCAAAAATTGAAATATTATCTTAACATTTATCTAAAAAATTAACATTTAAAATGATGAACATTTCAAAAAGAAATGCCTTATAATATTAACGATTAATTATTTAATACCCAAGGAAGCATTTATTTGAATAAAGGAGATAAGCAACTTTGTGCACCTGAAGTTTACAAATTTACTCAGTTATTGTTAGTTATGACGTGAACTTTAACATATATTCCTTAAGATAAAACATATCTGATCACCAGATAATTTAACTAAAACTTTCATATAAAGAATAATAAATTAATGTAGTCCAGGAAGGATAATTAATGAGTAACATTTATTTAATTAAAATATAATTTATGAAATTATTCTAATTGAAGTAAAATAGGTTTTATACTTTGGTATACTATATTTCTAAATATATTTGGCATTAACTAGCATAATTTGCATCCCAAAAGATGTTTCTTCATGAAGGAAAAGCTTTGAATATATGCATCCTAAACTAGATCATCAGGATAATAATACGTTTGCGATAATTTAACTATTATGCATACAATATATTTCATAAAAATATTATAAACAGATTATGATGAATTAGCGCTCATTTTTTTTCTCTTTCATATTACATTAAATTGAGTTTAATTGACCAAAATAACACAGTAATTTGTATGATGCCATATGCCGTTTTCAGATGCAATGTGTTTGCTTAAAAATTTATTGCATTATATGCAATGCGTATTTTAAAAATTTTATGCATTTTGAAACGCGGTCAACAACTTAAAATCCAAAACTAATTAACTAACTCTAGAACGGTTCATCTTAGAGTAATAGGTGTTGGTCTTATTCGTTTCGTCTTTAACATTTACATAGAAAATCATTTTATTAATAGTATATTTAAGCATAATTAAAGTGGTTACGTGCCAACTTCAATTATGCATTAAATCAGACACCAAATGAAGATTAACAGATCATTTAATAAAAACCATTCTTTTGATATAATATATGCATTGTTGCATTTTGAGCATGTTTAATTTTCTTTTTTGTTTCTATTTAATAATTGTGTTTCTTAAATTTCCTATTCATAATACAATTTAATGTATTTTTGTAATCATTTAATATTAAATAACCTGTTTACAATACAATTTAATTATCATAATTCCGTAGTTCATTAATACAAATTTTGTCAGTCGATTTGGTCTGTATATAAACTCGTTTGCACGGTAATTTTTATATAGCCACTAATGACGGGTATGGTGATACCCGAAAGCGCTCTGGCACTTTTTAGTATTTATACCTCATAAAGGGTGATTTTTATTAAATGATCTTTAAATCTACGATTTGATGTCTTTATTTAATACAATATTTAAGCATTTTTATATTTTAAATTTTGAAGATTTTTAAGAGTAATTTCGCAAAAAAAAAAAAAGAAAAAAAAAAGTTCTGTTTTTTCTAATCATATCTAAATTCAATCAGCACCAGGTTAACCCACAATTGATATACATACCAAATTTAAAAAATGACACCAAATAGATTTTACATAATTACAGTAAACAAATTTGTCAATTCAGCAAAATTCCCCAAATCTAATATCTCAAAAATGGTTCATTCTAGAGTAATGAGATTGGTTTTATAGTTATCGTTGTAAGAAATTCCGTATGAAATAAGCATATAGCTATTGTATTTCAATAAATGTTTTCTCATTTTTCAGAATTTGATAATTTCTTAGTATTTTGAATAAATAAATGTAGGTTCCAGTTCTCCGGATAGTACCAGTCGTGACTCATTTTCCAAATTTTGTGACATTTAATCCGTCAGTTTTTGAATGACAGTGGATTTATATACATTGCACATACAGATAGACACCCAAACGTACGGAAGTTACATTAAATTTTGTGACATTTAATCCGTCAGTTTTTGAATGACAGTGGATTTATATACATTGCACATACAGATAGACACCCAAACGTACGGAAGTTACATTAAATTTTGTGACATTTAATCCGTCAGTTTTTGAATGACAGTGGATTTATATACATTGCACATACAGATAGACACCCAAACGTACGGAAGTTACATTAAATTTTGTGACATTTAATCCGTCAGTTTTTGAATGACAGTGGATTTATATACATTGCACATACAGATAGACACCCAAACGTACGGAAGTTACATTAAATTTTGTGACATTTAATCCGTCAGTTTTTGAATGACAGTGGATTTATATACATTGCACATACAGATAGACACCCAAACGTACGGAAGTCACATTAAAAATAATTTTTCATGTTTTGTTGAAATGTATATACACGCCGAAAATTCTGTTTTCGGTTTTCGACACGATTCTAATACTTTCCAGATGCACTTTATTATTACTTTACCACATAGTTTAGGTAAAGTAAGAAAAACAAAAAATATTGGTACAACTCAAAAAATTTAAATATTGCGATGAACAGTACATAAAGCTGTCAGAAAAAAATATAAATTTTTATCCTTGTAATTCTTCTAAAATTTAGAAGAATTTCAATTCCTTGATTGCTTTTGGGAACTTCGGTGAAAAAATCAAATATAAAGTTTAGCGAAATGATTCACTTTAAATGTTCGGATGTGCAAATTAAAGAGACAAATTACTTCTCAGAAATAGAAAACACGTTCGTTTAACAAAATTAATGATTTCGTAACTGACGAAAAACTTATTTCACATGCCACTCCAGTAGAAAAGCTTATTAGTTTTAAATAAATATTAGCTTTAGCAATAAAAACGTGCAATCCTGGACGAAAATTATACATAATTTGTACCATCTATCCAAATAATTTTCACAGTCTCTAAATATATTTGTTTCTTGTCAAGAGGTGATTTTTTTTTGTTGTTATTTTAATATGTTGTTTGTTGAACAGTACCTATACATTTATTTTGTGTTTCCAAAAAATTCTTGTTCCCGGGAATGAAGTGTAACAATTGTATATGAATCTTTATATTGATCAACAGAGCCCGAGAACTTTTCGAGTGAGGCCAGTTTCTGCTGGTGGGCGTTTCGTAGAAGGAGATACGCTTTTTCTCTCATAAGCAGAATTTGACTTACCCAATTCTAAACCACCATCTTCTTTTCCATATATGCTGAAATAAAATGAGCGTACACAAAAATGGTTAAAAAACTAAATATGGCAACGAGTAAAAAACATAATGAACAAAAAGCTAATTAATAATATTTCAAAAGTAATATTTTCAATTACTTGCGTGACACAATGCTCGCTCTGAGAATATTTCATCTCGTTTTTTGCATTTTGTAAAAACGTATGATCTTCTACGGGATATATAACACAATGTAGTGGGATATTTTATAAAACGGTCGTTTTGCATCGGATTTTGCACGGCATCAACAGACCATTTTCCGGCCATACAATGGAGGTAAAGAGCTTAATTCTTCATCACTTCATGAAACATACATTCCGGCTCCAACTAATATATCTATGACCAAAATTTGCATTAATTGCATTGTTTAAAACATTAATGTTATGATAAAGGAGGAAGATAATACTCTACTTTCAAGGTTTAAACATCCATTTTTACATTGAGATGACTTCTTAATATTGAATTTCCCATTCAGCCCAATAATGAAATTAGAGATTTTTCGTTCGCTTCAGCTCTAACTCCATGAACTGAACTGAATACAGCTTGTTTTCGGTTTTTTCAGACATTAAAATCCAATGATCATGTAATTTCATCATGTTGCACTTCTTTCGGGCAGAGATATAAACCCAAACATGGCAAAAAAGACCAAATTTTCAGAGAATGCTTTCCTTCAAATCTAGAGTTACTTTAAACAAGAAGGATCGAACATGCATAAAACATTGATTATGAAACATTTTTAACTGAAATGCAATTTTATTGAACCATCTCTAAAATGCGATACATTTATAGTTGATATATTTTGCATTATCACAGTACTACAGTAATTGATTATATGTGAAAACTTAAAACTTCATGGAAAATAAAAATTGTATTCAAATGACGTCATCGAAATATAAATCATCTGGATCTCCATGTAAAAGCAATTAAAATATTTCATTCATATGACTTATATTCAAGACTGCAGAGATAAATAACTTTGCGTAAGAAAATGTCATCAATTCTTATATACCTGATCTTACAATCACTTGTTTACATTCTGCATCTATTAAAATTTGACTTTTTTGTAAAAATATTCAAAGTTTGATGATTATTTAAACTAAAAAATATTATGATTGCGTTGGCGCGAAATATAGATGCACAGAAAATACGCAAAAATTAAAGCGGTTTTAGGACGATTGCAACAATATGTATAAATTTAAAATTACTTTAAAAATCACGATTTTTATACTCGGGAAAAAATAAGGTTACCAAATTTTATTTTGAAGTGTGTCACGTGATCACTTCATGTAATATGGGTTCAACAACTTACTAAAATTCCATTTTTGGTATAGCCATTTTTACGGCAGTTATTGTGCGAACGGACAAACAGACAGACGGAATGAAGAAAGTCATAACCACTTTTCAACTATCTTGAAAAGAGTTAAAAACGGACAAATTTCAAATTTGAATTCAGCCTGATCATTTTAGTATACATGAGTTTTTCCAGACCTTGTGGTTGCAGTCGAAACTGTGACATACTGGCACTACGCTTTTTAGAGAGGTGATTACATGTAATGCTTGTATATAAATAGATCATTTCTAGATCATTTAATCTACACTATGCTTACAAAATTTGAAAAAAAAATGTTGATTATTATAAAAATACCCCATAATCAACCATAAACAATAAATTTTCGTTGATATTTGAAATATTATATTTTAATAAGCTGTTTTGTTAACATTTTGTCAGGTATTGAATATAATATTTAAATATTTGTACACACATCTATGTATAAAATTTTAAATATAAGGATATATATATACATTTTATTAAAATTTACGTTGTTAGTCTAAAATATTGTATCTATTATATCTAATATATTTTTAAATAATTAACTAGAAATATTTAATTCATTATTTGACTGGAATGATGTATTCTTGTTTTCAATTGTTCTTGTTCGTTATGTTTTGATAAATCTAAGAATTATTTTAAATTAGTAAAATATTGTAAGTATTAGTTATGCGTCTTTTGGATAAGGTAAAATTGTACAAACCAAGGAAACTTAATTTTAACAATAATTGTGCATCAGAAAATCTTTGAATATTCAGGCATTCTTTGTTCTTCATTTTCATAATTTTATTTTTCGATTTTTACAGTATCAGCAGTCTATAATATATAAAAATAATTATTTTTATTTTCTGTTGAATTCCCCTTGCACTTTTGAGATTGATTATAGATAAAAATTTTACTCTTTTTGAAAATGTTGATGTGCTACTGAAGGGAAGTTTAAAATCTAATTCTGTTCCACTTATGTTGTAAATTCATGTGGATACGTAGCTGCATTTACTAATGCTACGAATATTCTGGCAAAATATTTTTAAATATTCGAGGAATACAATATGACCAATTTAAAATTTAGGAATCTATTTTCATCTCTGTCTGTCAATGTTCATGTCCTTTAGACTGTTTCATTACAATAAGCGAGGCTCAACTTTTATATTAGCTCAATCTTTTTATGGGACTCATAAAAGTTGAGCTTCATATATCGAAATAGTTTGCTGTCTATTCTTTCTATCAAACAATTGAAAAGTAATGTTAGATTTCATTTATATTTTGAATAAAATGTCTGAAATATCCAATTCATATAAAAATAGAAATCAATGATTTCTACTTTTAGCTGTACATTTGAAAATCTATAAAAGTAAAATTGAAAATAAATTTGTCTGGGTTTTTTTTGTCTCATCTTCACGAGATACCTGCTGTTTCGTATTTCATGAAATTTTAAATGTTAACATTGGTAAGTTCTCACAAGAATTTAGGCATCTATCTGTATTTCTGTGTTTCCTTCTAAAGTTTTTTTAACTTGAGTTTGAACCAATCGTTATATAAGGATTAGAGCAAACGAGAGCCATTCGTTATTTCAGCTTAACATGTTTTAACCAATATTTATGCCTCTCTGCCATGAAAACAATTATATTAAGATAACGTGACTCGGTCGTTGTTTTTGCATCAATATTTAAATTTATGGAAGCCTAACAAATTAATGAAATAAAAATTGAACGTTTTAATCTTAAAGGCCATAAACGTAATATATCTCGATATTTTTGTTCCTAATAAGAAGAAACGAATCGCAGTCTTTCAAAGAAACTATTGTTAAATTGTAAAATTGTTATTATCTATATAAATAAAATTATGTGCTTAACAGACAAAAATATATTTCTGTCTGATAAGTATCTCAGAATGAAGATATATTATTAGAAGTATTATGAAATTGCAAAATAAATTTTTCAAAATATTAAATGTTTCCCTCAAATTGTGAATTTTAAGTTCATTTATATTATATATTCTGTTCAAAGAACGGATATACAGGTAGTATATACTATATAATACTATCGTTAAGTAAGGTTCCTTACGGATTATGTTGTGGATAAGAAAGTAAAATTAAATGCTGTATAACATAGGAAGTAATTTTGAACATATCATCTATTTAAAAAGTGTTGGAAGTTTGCATTAATTAAACGCACCTTTTTATGTGAAAATGAATTTTATACCTATTCTATATGCAAAAGTAAAATGATTATGTAATGTACAATCTAATCTTATGATTATATATATTCTAAATTTTACAGGAATTATTTGAAAAATTCTTAATTCGGTACATTGATTATTGTAGCTAAAAGCGAATATAAAATCTTAAGACAAAAGTGTTATAGTGACATTTTCGACATTTTGTATTTCATCATCTTTCGGTTCACTCTGAGAAGACATTTTTATCCCATTCTATAATTCCGAACATGTCAGCAGTTTCCTGCAAGAAGTGCAAGCGAAATCGCCGGTTGAATGCCGACCTGCAGACTTTTTATTTCTTTACTTTTGCCTGGGCGCCTTTTAGCTCTTCCGATCTGTGATGTGAACGGTCCCGGCAGAGAAAGTTTTTGAAAACGCGGCTCAATTATCCAATGGCTGTTATTTCTGCCTTACTATATTATCAAATTCCTGTGTAGATACGTCCTCTTTGGCCCTGAATTTTCCTTTGGAGAGGTGATCTCGGACGATTCTCCAAAGATTCTGTTATATAAAAACGAATTGTCCCAACGGACCTTTGTGTTGAATTAATTTTCGATTCTATATGAATCTTTAATAATCCTTCTTGATAGCTTGGACCCTCTTTAATACAAAATTCTAAATTTTTTCTTTTCTTTCAGAATATAAAGAACAATTTTCCCTCGTTATAATGTCGGAACAAGCCTGTGTAAGAATCAGTCCTGAATCTAAATTGGGTAATCCAAGTGTATCTGAGGGGGTTAGTTTCCTCCGGAATTCTTTGGAACTATTATCTCGCTGAATTATTATTTGATTCGACCCTTCGTGCTCATATCTTGGTATAAAGTATCATCCTATCTGATGGTCCGAATTCAAGTTCAGATATTCAGAAATATAATTACCGCAGCAGGGTAAATAGCCCTTGGAGAAAACCAGGTTTATATTCTGAAGTAAAGTAAAATTAACTGAATGATGGTTTTATAACAATATTGATGAAATACTTAATTAAGATCTCTCCACTTATATATATATATATATATATATATATATATATATATATATATATATATATATATATATATATATATATATATATATATATATATATATATATATATGGGAGTATTACTGTGAACGTTCGTACTGCCTCCCTGGTAGAATTTCGACTTGTTCATTCCGGTGCTTCTAGATAATTAAGCTGTTGAGGTTGATCGTGTATACACGTGGTGGAAGAAGAAAGGTTCATGCCGCATGGTAATACAATTTTTCTTAATGTATCCTATTTTCATTTTTTCATTTTTTGATGCCTGTAGTCTGGGTTGGAGTATTTATAGTAATGCATTTTTGCTCTATCTGAAACAGGCATGTGATTGGATTGGTTAGAGATAAATACTCAGACCTGAGGATGAATTTCACTCTGACTAATCATCGAATTTGGGCTGGTGCTGTTCTCTTCTCTTATCGGCATTATGGCCGTGAATTTGCTTCTATGGTGATGTTAATATTACTTGATTTTTTTATTATTACATAATTTTAATATATTATGTAATAATAAAAAAAAATATATATATATATATATATATATATATATATATATATATATATATATATATATTCTGAATGTGTTGATCTGCGGCATTCTTCTGTTCTATGGAATGATTATGTGACTGAAAATTAACTTTGAAACATGATCTATATATTTGAGATCTTTATATTTGAAAATCAATAATGTGACTAAAATAAAGTATATTCTTTAACTTATTCATAATTATCATATTTTCTAAATTTTAACACTAGTTATCTAAATATATATTTATGTTGTCTTATTGTCCAGCTTGCATATGGTAAGTTGGAGTAAGTCTTACCTGAGTTATTTGCTAACTTTATAACTGTAAAGTAAGTTCAATTTAATATCATAATATTTATTGTTGCTTTCGTTATTACTTTTGCCAGAGGCTTTTACACAACGCATGATCACGAGGCTATAATATTTCATCTCCTCTCCGCCCTCTGACATTTTTGTATGTTTGGAATCCGCAACTTGTGTTGTCACACCGAGTGCCAATTTGGTGCCGTGTGACAAAAGTGAGCTGTACTATGTTATAACATGTCTTTCAAAGTTTGGAACTACACAATTAAAATGCACTTTCAGATTAATTAATAGAAAAACATTATTTCTCAAAAAAAAATACCAAAACTGTATTTGAAACCTGCGTTATCTATTTTGATCCTAATCTTAAACACAAACTCGAATCTCAAACTAATTTTATACGTGTACTCTATTTTCTAATCTACCTGGTTAACCGGAACTAACCACAGTATATCATTCCCTTATTTTACAAGATGTGTATTTAGCCTTAACGAATTCACATTCTCTTTACTTTATAACTAATTATTTTTATTTGCAGATCATTTTATTTAACACGAATACTCAATATATCTCTGGTATCCCAGTACTAAGTATGACCCAGATAATCGAAAAAGATGAGGAACAATCGACTTCTGAATCTTTAGAATAGCAATTTTGTAAAGAACTTTCCTGCCCTAACCGTCAATCGGACATTAAATCTTTGTACGGACTAGAATATGCCCTGCAGTAAATTGAATTATTCAGACACAATTATAAAGGACATTCTACCCAACTTGGAATCAGACCACTGATATTCGTTCTGGCCAACCTACGATCAACTGTTGATCTAAAGTGCAGTATTGTAATCTCCTATTGTCGAAGAGGACTAAGAACTTTAGGGGTTGAGTTTCTAAACACTGGATGTCCCGTTCACTGAATTACAAAATCGTTATTTTTAACACCTTCCAACAAAGTTGTAAAGTGCTTATGACTCTGTTCATTTTGTTTGTATGTCTGTCCGATCGCAAGATAACTGTCGTAAAAATAACTTTGTCAAAATGAAATTTTAGTATGTTGTTAAGACTGTCTGTGGGATATACAGTAATGAAAATGAATAATATCAACATATTAGTTTCGGAATTATCACAGAATGAAGAAACAAAATACATTGAACCCTAAGAGACTTAAATTTCCATATATTTTTAAGCGGAGTTAAAATTCACAAATGGCGTCGAAAAGTATAGGAAATATTCAAGTTAGCACGCAAAATGTGTTAGAAAAATTCAGCAAAATATGTTAGGTAGTTTTCTAAATAAAAATTGAAATAATAAATACACCCATATTATATGAAGAAATTACTTGACTCATTCCAAAATAAACTATGACATTCATCTTTTTTGTTCTGTATAAAAGTCGTGATATTTAAAGACAATTTACATTTAGAGTTGCATCCCTCCTAAAACCGTTTTATTTTTTGCATTTTATCTGCATATCCAAATTTTGTACCAACGCAATTACAGTATTTTTTATTTTAAATGATGATCAAACCTTGATTATTCCTACAACAGAATTCTTCATTTATTTTTGAATGTGCCAATTTTATAAATTATTAGGCTTTCCTGTACATTAATTATTTAATATTTACATTTTTATTATCATTTTCAGCATTTTACTACTTTCATAAAATAAAGGTCTCTAATAAAACATGTAGCTATAGACCTTGTTTCGTTTCAGGTTTGAGTCTAGAGATAGTATACCCTATGTTTTCGCAGACTTTGTACTTGCCAATGAGCTCAAGGTTCACCTATTGCCAAACGGTTCACTATCTGACCCTCAGTTCCAAATAATCGTAGTTTAAATCCAGGTACAGGTGTAGAACTTTTGCATGGATATATTTCCATGATGATGTCGATTACGTTTTCAGATATAGATTTCTAGAAGCGATATCTTGAATACATAAAATCAATAGTACAATTCGGAAAACAGACAGATGAAAACATTGGTCAAAAATTTTTCCTTGTTAAATTCTTTGTGGAGTAAAAACAAATTCTGCTTCCTAAAGGACATCTGTATGTCATTGCTTACATGATATATAGGTGATTATTTTTACCACGAATAAAATACATTACTTACAGAAGCAAAAAGCAATTTTTAGAACAAAATTAGTCAAGTAAAATGTGTAATAAATGTACCAATAATATCACCAAATCAGTTTTATGCAATGACGCAATTTTATTAAAATGCTTTTGTGTACAAGTGAATGTCAAATGTGAACACTTAGGATTAAAATGCTAGTTTTATGTTTAGCGACAGAACATAGCGCCAATCCATTAAACCCAAACTGTATCAACAATGACATGAGACAACATTTTGCCTGATGGGACATTAAATTGTCATGAAATTTATGAGGAATATATCATGAGTGGCAACCAAAAATATGACGCAATTAAGGAAAAGTTGAAAAAGAGAATGATTTCGACTAATTGCAGGACGCAAAAGAAAATTAAGTAAAACATAGATCCAATGCCTAACAGGAGGCAAGACTGCCTCTAAACGAAGTGCCAGTGCAGTGAACCAGTGCAGCTCTGTCCAAGTCAAGAGTCGAACACTCTGTCTACAATTAGATATATGCTTGATCATTGTAGAAAATAAATTGCATCATTGAAATCATTATGGATTTCCTTTGCAAAATGTTGAGAACGTTATAAAGTGTTTGCACCATATATTGTTAGAGATTCTATGCCAAATATATCTGCCAAAGTTTATCGGAATAAAACAAAGAACTCAGGTATTCCAATTTCATGAATTATATGCATCGTTATAAGGATTATGTTTTAATCAATCTTTAAAACATGCTTTTAAGCTGATCTTTGACCTCTTGGTGGTAATAATTAAATAAATTATTACAGTTCTTAAGCAGGTTTACGATATTATAGAATTATTAGACTGATACTTTCTGAGTTATATTTTTTAAATGAGTCTCCTTAAGAATAAATTTAGAGTGATTTTCTGTAAGACTAAATGTGTAAAAAGCTTTATGTGTAAAGTTTATTTATAAAGTAAAGAATTTATATGTAAAGTTTATTTATAAAGTAAAGTATTTATATGTAAAGTTTATTATAAAGCAATTCATTTTGAGATGTCATGTCAAATGCAATTTACTTTTCAGAAGAATTGCAAAAAATGGCAAAACTTCTATTATGTTTAGAACAAATAGGTGGGTTCTACAGTTACATACAACAGAAGGTCGAGTTCCTGGATGGAGCCCAAAATTAAAATTTTTAACTTATCTAAAACATCATTAAACTTTGCTCACATTATCTAATAATAATGTGAGCAATTTGAAATATAATTAATATTTCATAAAATATTTTAATTTGAATTTTTATTTCCAAATAATGACAATATGTTGAAATAAATACATACATTTTCAATATGACGACAGAGGGATTTCATTGAAAAAAGAAAATACAATTAACATGTCATTTCATTGCTTATTACTTTCTGCATTTGTCTAAATTGTCATTCGGCTTTCATTATGTTCTTCGCAAATGATTGTCTTAGTAAAGACTTAAAGTAACTAAAAAAATATTTTCTCTTTCTATTAAAATGTCTCCACTTCGATTTTTTCAAAATAGCTTTTGTGAAATTAAGTTTCTTACGTTACACAAAAACATCATTAAACTTTTGTTGCTTCCTATTAAAAACAATTGCTAACAATAACATTTTTTTAACTTTTATAAATAAATGCATGTTGTAGGTATTTCACTTACTGACACACCTTTTTCATGTTTTAAAGGAAATATATTTCTCTGAATAATGAAGTTGCTCTAGTGAACTCTAATGGCAAAAGTTACAACAGAACAAAAGCAATTTCAAGTTACGTTTAAAAACATCATTTAAATAAATAATACAAAGTTCAGTTCCATTATGTTTAAACGGAACATAACATTTGGAATGGAAATGACATTTTAAAAATAAATAAATTTATAAGCGTGCTATACAGATTAGGAAAAATTCAAATATTAATATTTACTGATATTTGTGATATTGCGCCGACAAATTTTAAATTGTGTGTAAGGAAATAATATTAAATATTATTAGCGTGGAACTTACATGTAGAGTTTCTAGTAAAGTTTTTAAGCACCACTATCTTTATTAGGAAAGTGTGACTTCATGAGTGTATACGTTAGGTTAATCTATAGCAAAGTAGCCACGCTCTTTCGAACACAAATGATAACAGCACCCCTAGAGGAGAACGTAAAAAGTCAGGCTAACGAACTCCGGGGACGTAGTAGAAGAAATATACTAACTACAGTTCTAGATGATTATCGAATTAGTAGGAGTCTACATCAAATATGAAAAATAGATGTATATAGAAGGCAATAAATACTTATCAACAAGTCGTATCATCAAGAACTATAACACGATGACGCCCACAGTTCTTGCCAAAGTACGTGGTGATATTATTTGTATAGAAATCAAGTACTCATTTTCAATGATTCTTGATATTCCATTAGATTCCTGAGCTTGTGAGTGTTGTTTATAGCATTATTTTATATGACAGAAATTTGCTAATAAGCATATTATCTGAAATAAGTGTCTCATATAATAGATTTATTGACGATTCATCATGAGTAAGCAATGATCTACAACTCAAACTGTGACTTTTCTTCTATCATGCTTTGTTGGAGAGTTTATAATCATAACTCTTTAAATTATCCATCACGGGAGCTGCAAATACTTCTATTAGATTGAGCATGGCAAGTCTACTATAGATCTAACATGAACACTCATAGACACAGCTCATTAGAAGTCATTAAGATTCTTAAGAACTTTCCTAGGAATCATGTATGATATGTATACAATAGACTTGACGCTAGATAAATATCTGCTGAGGAAACATTCATAAATACACAAATGTGTATATCTTTATATAAAGGGTGAATATTTGAATATTTTGTAAGCTGTCATATCAAAAATAAAACGTTATATATTTCCTTGTCCATATTTTTATACTGAACTAAGAGTGTATCCAGCAACTCAAAGTAATACACTGCAAACAAATATTTAATATAAAACTTATAATCTTAAAGTAAAAAATAAAAAAATATATACTAGTATTTTTATTGCCACAGATAATTTCAACAACAATATAACTTCTGTAAAGTGCATTATTCTCCCACTCGGGCTCAAACCGCCGATCTTTTTCCCTCCAGTAGACGGACTATGTCCTAATTTAAATACTAGAATGGAACAGCAAATTTCTGTTGTCGAAGTAGAGTCTGCATTGTCCTGCATATAATATCAGATCCACGGGCAACTTCACGACCTGACTGACAACCTTCTGCTATTCTTAACAACCATTAGCTGAGGTTGTCTTAGATTAGTTGCTCGTTAGCTACCCTAGGTTAGCTGACGACTTAGTTGATGTTATTTTTATCCTCCCGGTTAGCTAATAATTTTGAAATTGACAAATTCGTGCGCCTTATTTTGATATTGACAAATTTGTGCTTTTCGACATATTGTAATCAACAAAAATCACACATGGCAGAAATGTCACTTGTCTGAATAATATAATTCCACTATTTTATATATATGACATAAGGAGAGGAACGAGGAATATTTTTATACTGACCAGATAAATAATCCCGCAAGCAGATTCCACGTTATGTTTCGGAATGGCTGATAAGCCAACCCGTGTTTGGAGACGGATATCCCATAGCCAGTTCTTGCCCTGAAGCAAAGTTTGTGCAGCTGATAAAGCTTACAAATTATACTTCGACGAAAAGAGCCCTTCTCTAGAAGAGCGCCGAGTGGTTCTTTTGAAGATACCCGGTTTAAACCCCAGCTGAAATATCAAAAATTTTAAACTGACGCCTAAACAAATATAAACTGCATGTTAGTGTAATGCTGTTAGAGGGCTAAAAGTGACATTAGTACGACTATTACGGATTCAGTGCACTTTGGGATATTGATCGTTGATTACAAATCAGAGGATCAATAACCGCACAGGTAGCTAACTTGAAAAATTAACACTTGGAGTCTAACTTGAGATAAAAATACCGACAGGTGGACAGTTAGATTGTCAAGTTCCACACCAATCTAGTTTTACAGGGAGGATAATGTAGAGTTTACTTGGACAATAAGATCTTGCATTTTGGTTTGAGTGTGAATGGACCTCTGTCGAATCAGACCTCAAGTGAGTCGGATTCCAATTAAGAGTCAACTGGACAGTGAAGATCTATTGTTTAAATCGCGATTAGAGCGTCAATGTTCTTTACAGGTTCACTAACGAAACTGGAGATGAAGAAGAAATGAGAAGGCCGACAAGCAGACGCGATGGAGATGAGCTGCTGAGAAAGTATACAGTAAATGAAATATTCATAATAAATGTATAAATAAGTAAAAAGCCTAATTCTATCTCAAAGTGGATTAACAAATGTTTAATATTCAGGTAATAATGTTTCTATATCAGTGTACAAAGGCAAAACGGGAATGACAGAATCTATGTGTGGTAATGTGTACCTACTTATTAATTTATTGTAATTAGGTATTACAGAAAAAACTAGGACATCAATAAAATAGAATAATAAGTATGGACTACATATATTTACATCTACAATGATATTTTACTATATATGTATTATATTATGACATTTTAGATTAATAATAAAAATGTTTAAATTGATTATGAATAATTATTGACCTCCCCACCAATGGAATTATAATAGAGTGCAGAGAAATGATCCATAGTGTTATATATGTAGCAATAGAAGTAGGTGTGTTTAATCCAAGACACAATGCAATATGTGGTGAACATTTACAGCAAAATAAACAACTAAGTTCAAAATTAATAAATTCTTTACCAATTAATAGTTTATAAACTAATTAATTTATTTGACACTATCTGTTATCATATATACATATCTTAAAAAATGTGAATTGTATTTCATAACCAAGTTTCGAATAAGATACCCACGTCAGAAAAATTCATGGTTTATTTTCTAATAATACAGCAAGTAAGCGAAAATAAAGAAAGTATAAGCTGTTCCAAAACTTCCATATATGTATCTAATCTTTGAAAAAGAAAGATTTGAGGTAAAAGGTTTCCATTCGTGGTGAAAGAATGTTTCCGTTTCATCTCTGGATGAGAAACATGACCTTCGTATGGAACAATTTCTCTTTCCCTAGGCTGTAGCCGGAAAATAAATGTCCCACAAAGGTATAGATATCGACGCCATTGTAAGTTATGTGCATCATTTGTTCTGCGTGCAATATTTAATAATCGAATGGTTATTCTTATTTTTTGTAATAAAAATTAATATAACATCGATATGAACTGGATTATATAAATATATTTATTGTATTAACAAAACTTTCAAATATGTATATAATAAAATAATTAACCATTGTGAAAGAATGCCGTGTAGAAAATGTCGTGAATAAGGATATCCATGGAATAAAAACTGTGTTGTAAAATGACATGACATGTATCAATTTAGCACACAAAAATAAAACATTTTGTAAAATGAAACATAAATAATATGTGAGTAACATAACAATTTATAAATTGAAAAATTGAAACATAAAATAATAGTATTCGAAAATAAGCTTGTTGTGGCTTACTAGCCAAAGTTCTTACTCTGCTAATTATAATGTTCACGTGTTGAATGATCTTCACCTACATTGTTGCTAGCTTCTATGTTTCTCTAGTTCAGTGTGGCAACGGAAGTGCTTTCGTATGGTTTTCGCCGAGAGCGACCGCAATTGTAATTTTGAAAAGTCCTGAACGCATTTACGTATTAATTTGTTACTTTATAGTAGTCAATTAAATACAATCAACTTTTATAAGACGCATAGTTCTCTTGATTTAGTTTTGTTTCAACGGAAATCGTGCCAAAATATGATCATCGTTGGTCTGTCGAAAAGGTAACATAGTTAAATTTGATATAGTTTAAAATCGCAATTATGACAAACGATAAAGTAACGATGCACAATCGTCGTCGAGGTGACCTTAAGATCCAAATAAAAGAGCTGCAGAACTTTATATCGGATGCAGAAGAAATAGCTGAAATGGAAACAGTGGTATTGCAAGTAAAAGTAGAAAAAAGACTTAAATTAATGATCCAAATAGAAAAGTTGCTATTAAAGTATTATAAGTTCAAGACTGCCGAATATTTGGATAGTGTAGAGGACAACCCAGCCGACATGGAAGCAGACATCACATATTGAGGTAAGCCTCAAACGTTTTTAAAACACTTTGTTTAGTTCAAATGATATCAATAACAGCTTTAAAGAGGTGAAAAGCTTTAATATAAATCTAAAATTGCTTGAAATTCATTTGTCTAAATTTTCCGGTAATTACGAAGACTGGAATAATTTTAAATCGCAGTTTAATGCTTTAGTGACATCAAATGTTCAGCTTTCGGAATCTCAGAAACTGTATTATTTGCAGTCATGTTTAATAGGAACTGATAAACAAATGCAATCAATGGAAGACACAAAAGATGAATAGCAAATTCCCATATAAATGAATTGCTCTCCACTGCAAAATTGCATTTTGAATCCGTAAAAGATTTACTATCATTAATTGACCAATTTTAAAAGCAATAAAATTTATGCCATTAGACCTCGACAAGTTGATTAAAATTATGTTAATTAATATTGTCTTTCAAAATTAGATATGGAATCTCGCAAGCAATTTGATATGCCATTATCCGCTACATATCTAACGGGTTGGAGCAAATTTCTTACTTTTCTAGAAAACAGATGCCAAATTCTGGAAAATTTTCAAAATAAAACATCTCCATTTAAATCGAAAGTTCATACTCCTCAAAATTATAAACCTTGAAGCTTAGTAACAAAAATCCTAAACACTTCTACTTGTGTTATTTGTAAAAAACCGCACGCAGTCTTCAAATGTGATTCATTTCTCGCAGCCACTCATTTCTCGCAGAATGGAACGTTATGAGGTCATTAAGAAGCATTCCTTGTGTATAAATTGCCTTTGTAGTAGTCATAAAGTTGCTTCATGTCAGTCAAAGAATGTTTGAAACATGTGCAAATAAAAGCATGATTCGCTTTTGCATCGACCTACTGCTACTCTCAATCCTCTTGGTACGAACGGAATGATGGTTCAGGGTCAAAGACGCAACCCCGACTCGTTGACGGCAGAGCGGCATAATGTAAATACTGGGTACAGTATCGATGTTCCAAATACTCTTTCTGCATGCCTCTCTTCGCAAAAGAAAACTGTTTTAAAGCAGTTTTATGGGTTCATAATAGTTCAGGACAATTTGTAAATGCAAAAGTAATTTTAGGTAATGGGTCGCAATCAAATTTCGTAACGAATGTATTTGTTAATTGCACAGGATTATGAAAGAAAAAGATAAACATTCCTGTTTTAAGCTTTGGCGGAATCATCATAAATAAAATCACAAGCATTTTCTACCATAATAAATGTAATAGCTCATTTTCGGTCTCATTGAATTTTTTAGTTGTTCCGAAAATTACAGATATTCCGAAAATTACAGATAATCGAGTCACAAAAATACAGAATTTGACACACGATTGCATTTGGCGGCATGTACCATCCAGATTAAATCCAGATGACATTATCTTCCGTGGAGTTTACCCTCAAGAACTTTCAACCATGAGATTATGGTGGGATGCCCCAATGTGTCTTCAGGGATATGCAACTACCGAACTAAATGAAGAAACAATTGATCCCTCCTCAGAATAGCAGTACTTTAATGAACTCGGAAAACTTTGGGACATCACATTGAGTTCCACAACAGACACTTTATTCTGGAATAATTTTCTTGATTTGAGTAATAATAGTTATGTGAAATTAATTACAGTTCTAAGTTATATTTTCAGGTTTAAAAGTATCAGGTAAGAGACACAGATCCTCTGATTATTGAGGGGATAAAAGGAGCTCGAAATCAATTGATAAAAGCCGTTCAGATATCAGATATTTCTAGAGAAATAAAAGAGCTCAAAAATGAACCATTAAAAAGCATCCAGATGAGTAATTTAAGTCCCTTTCAAGACACCATAGGTGTATTGAGAGTAGGTTACCGTCTGGATAATGCAAAAATATGAGGAGATAAAAGGTTCCCTATTTCATTTCCTCGTAAATATTGCTTTACTTATTTGATTGTGCAATTGTTTCATTTGAAAAAATTGCACGTCGGTGCCTGAACACTCCTAAACTGTGTTCAACAGAAGTTTGGGCTAACAAATGGCTGAAATACGTCGAGATAGTTTGTACATAACTGAATTGTTTGCTTTCGCAATAAATATATTTGTGCAAGGCAAATAAAGGGATCCTTGCCAGCGGAACTGATTATTCCTAGAGCACCTTTTGATTTGAGCGGTGACGAATTTTGGTGTCCATTTTATATGAAATATAAAAATCAAAGGAAATAGACTTTATCAAAAAATTACTTTGCCATCTTCATATGCTTTGAGACAAAGGATTCATTTGGAAGTTGTGTCAGATTTGACTTCATCTGCATTTATTGCAAGCTGAGGGACAATGGAACCAATTTTGTTGGAACTAACGCAGAGTTGAAATGACTACATTAGATTATTAGCTATCCAAGTGAGGACCATGATCTTTTTAGTGAATAAATAAGTTGGAAATTCATTCCTCCTAGCTTTTTGGTAGATTGTGGGAAGCAGGGAATAAAATCCTTCAAACATAATTTAAAACGTACGATACGCATGTTTAAACTCATATATGAAGAATTTACCAAAATAACTTCCAAAATCCCCTTTATTCAAGGCCGTACAGAATTCAATGCCGTTAACTCCCTTGTCTAATTATGTTACTGATTATAAGATTCTTTTACCGGAACACTTTTCAATTGGCCGACCCATAAACGCGACAGTAGAACCCAATATTTCTGAAATAGTGGGCAACAAACTGTATCGATTGCAAAGAACAGTCAGCATTGTACATTTGATTTGAAAACATTGGCAGACGGATTACTTAAATAATTTATAACAAAAAACGAAGTGGTTTTTTCAAAAGGACAATATATAAAAAGACGCGTTGACTCCCATCAAGGATGGCAACTTATCCCCTTGTAAGTGGTTACGTAACCGAATTGAACAAATTATTTCAGATACTGATAATAATAATCGTATGGTACTTATAAAAACTAAAACATCTTCTCAAGCTATCAATTGCTAAAATTCGTACATTATCTGTTGGTGAAATGGAAAACATGCTAATTTATTATCCTTGTATTACCTTTTATGATTTTTACAAATCTGTTTCTTATATGTCTAGGTTTAAATATTAGATATTTTTATATTTTGTGATTTATTTTAATACTTTATAAGTTTTATATATTTATGTTTCATGGATATTTGTATTTCAACTCTGAGCGGCATGTTAGGGATTATACGCCAAAGTTCTTACTCTGCTAATTATAATGTCCATGAGTTGAATGATCTTCACCTACATTGTTGCCCGATTCTATGTTTCTATAGTTCGCTGTGGCAACGGAAGTATGTTCGTAAGGCTTTCAGCGAGAGCGACCGCAATTGTAATTTTGAAAAGTCATCACCGGACGTATGCATTTATTAACATTTTACAACAAAGTTGAAAAGTGTTAATGACTTTGTTCATTCTGTCTGTCTGTCTGTCCGTTAGCACGATAACTGCCGTAAAAATGACTTAATCAAAATGGAATTTTAGTATGTTGTTCAGACGGTCTGTAGGACCGATGGGAATATAAATGAATAATATCATCCAATTAGTTTTGGATTGAAACCGAGTTGAAAAAATGAAATTCACTGAAACCTGTGAGACCTAATTTTTCAAACATTTTTTATGCGGATTTAAATTTGACAAATTGCTTCGAAAATTTTAGATAATATTCAAATTGTTCCATAAAATATATAAAAAAAATTTCAGCAAAATATATTCAGTAGTTCTTTAAATAAAAATTAAAATAATAATTACACCTCTTATATGAAGCGATCACGTGACCATCATATGAAAAGATGGTATCCATCTTGTCTCAAAGTCGTAATTTTTAAAGTTCTTTTTCATTCATATTGAGTGTTGTATCCGTCCTAAAACCGCTTTATTTTTGCTTAAATTCTGTGCATCTACATACTGAAACAACGCAATTACAATATATTTGAGTTTAAATGATCATCCAAATTTGATTATTTCTACAACGAAGCCATTTTTCACTTATGTAAAATGTAAACAGCAAAATATGTAGAATTAGTTGTATAAGAATTGCTGAATTTTTTTAACGCAAAATTATTTAGCTCATGGAGTCTGCATAGCTGATATGAATGAAATATTCATTGATTTTACAGAGAGAAGGACTATTTTTTTCGATGAAGTTTTAAGCATAGAGTTTAATTACTTGTAGCTCCATGGTCTTCAGTTTTTAAATAAAATAAATTATTGTAGTATTGTGATGAATGAAATGAATGGGAAAATGCTTATGAATGAAATTGTGCTTTTAATGAGAGAGCTAGGCGTGTTATATTTCGATGGCGTTATTTGAATAATTTTCAGTTGTTTTTGATGAAGTTTTCAAATATAATAAATTAATGTAGTATTATGATAATATCAAAAACATTACCGAGGAGCCAGGCGATTTATATTTAATTGACGTCATTTGAGTGCAGTTCATTTTTTTGATGAAGTTTAAAGTTTTCAAATATAATAAATTAATGTAGTATTGTGATAATTTTTAAAATATTACCGAATAATGTATCGCATTTTAGAGTTGTTTACATAAAATTGCATTGATTTTTGAAATTGTTTCATAATCAGTGCTTTATGCAGGATTGATCTCTCTTGTTACACTATAAAAGTGTTTTAATATGCTTCAAAAATCATATGTTAAACACATATAATTCATTTTCATGCAAGCTACTATGATACAATACCTCTGACCTTAAAAAAATGCAATATTAAGATGAACATATTTGCCTATCGATTTAACTGCAATTGAGATTTTTGAACCGCATCAATTCCACACCTATAGAGGAGAGATTTCAGAATTATTCATAGTCTTGTCGTGAAAACACAGAATGAAACATCAGAAAACAGACAATAGAGCCACAATTTCGAGGGAAAATGAAGCTACTTTCTCTCTTCTATTTCGTTTAACTTTAAGTCGCAAGTAAAAATTGTCTGCCGTGGCTTAAGAAAATAGAATGAAGTGAAAACGGGTCAATGGGTTACCAAATTGTTAAAAGTATTTGTTACGAAGTGTAAAGGGTCCATCGAAAATCCTTTACGTTCCCAAATGTCTTCGTAGAAAAAGGTCATTAAGTGTAAAAGTTAAGTCTGTCTATAATAAAGTGACCATGCCCGTTCAAATAAAAGTGATTTCAGATCCTCTGATGGATAAATTAAAAAGATAACATATTCGGCATTGGTATAGACAAGGAAGACAATTATAAAGTTATAGAGTATTGTCTTCTTAGTATGATACGACATCAGGAACATAGGAAACGCATGTAGAAGGCAAATTTTATTTTCCCAAAATTGATACCAAGAGGACCTATAACAGGGTACCTACTTGCAATGCCTGATGATGTAATATTATTTCTCGAATTTAGATATGTGTTGTCTCTGATGGGAGGTGTTTTGGATAACTAGCATATACTTGTGAATATAAGTGGTGTTACTACCTCATACTATAGAATAAAATGTAAAATTTTGTTTTCGCGAATTCTTTTGATTTCTAGATTTTGATGCCGATATATTTTAGGACCACTTGAACACGTTTTAACTAGTTTTATAGTGATGTCAATTTGCATGACTTTCATATATCTACAGTAAGTTTCTTGTTTACACTATAGCTGCCAAATATTTATAGATTTACACCTCATGTGATCCGCCCCCTCTGGTGCGCCTGGGGCAACGTCAATGGACGGCTAAATGGTTCACACTCTGGCCGCTGTAATAAAGGCGAATGACGAAGGTCAAAGTGCCTGGCCATTTGAAAAAAAAAATACACCTCAGCATTTCACCCAGCTTTGATAGTAATAAATCTAGAACTAGACAGAACTTTTTGAAATTCCAATATTTTATTCGGGTGGGTTCAAGTCCCACTTTCAGGCATGGATGTTGTGTCGTTGAGCACGATGTGTTCCGACCCCCACTGGCGTGCTGGGGCAACGTCATCTGACGGCTAACAGGGTCACGGTTCTGACCGGTGTATAGGTGAATGATGAAATATCAAATGGCTAGCCAATGGGAAAAAAATATTTTATTCGGAATGTTATATTTTTAATGGGGTAGAATAAGGCAAATCTTAACACAATTATGCATAAAATGGATTACTTAGTGCTCAATGATCCTGAAACATAAAAGTTTCAATAGTTGCAGTGAAATTTATCCGCGATGCAATTTTTGAGTTCATGACATCATTAGCCCCTATTGGGACCCCTACCTACCCCCATTGTTAAACTTGATGTCAATCTAATAATCTTTTCCATGCAATTTAAAATGAAGCGCAACATGCTAAAATTGTGATCATTTGGACCAACGATACATATGTTTCAAATTTATTTAAAAAAATCTGATGTGGGAAACACATAACTTTCCTTATATAATGCAATGAGTTAACTACTTTTACAATAACAAATAGTTTGTTCTCATAACAGATATTTATATTCTTTAAAATATATTGAATTTTCGTCAATTAGTCGTCATTTTCATTGATTTAGTGTCATTTTTATCCATTTGGCGAGATTTTCGCTAATTTGGTAACATTAAAAAGTCGCCAAGTTGGCGACATTCCGTCAAATTCGGTCCCAAAATCTCGCCAAGCGTTATGGATGGAGAAATAAGTTATTCTTATAGCAGATAAATAACTATTGGCGTTCAAATGCAAATGTATTACTCAAAGTATCTTTTCTCATGAATGGAACGATCTAGATCCACGGAAATGATGTCCTCCAATTTATCGCATGATATTATATATGAAAAGAGAACATGTTTCGCAACAGTTAATATATATTTTTTTAATTTATGGGATTTTTTGATAAATTTATGTAAACAATGTGCAATATCTCAAGAACGGTTCATGCTAGCGTTCTAAATTTTATGTCAATCGTGTTCTAAGGAAAGATTACATAATAAATGGTTATTTGCGTAATTTTATTAAAGGTTTTGATTTTTGATGATTTTTTCAAAATTTCACTCTTAAATTTAGGAGGGTTCTGTACATTCGATTGTGTTTTAAAACTGTAGGATTCCAGTATTCATGGATTGTGATTTTTGTACCAAATTCCATTCGAAACGCGCCATTCGTTCGTGAGATATCGTCTCCACAGGCTCACTGACACACACACACACAGACATCAGCTCAAAAATGTTCGATTCGTGATCAGGGATGCCTGAAACGTGCTCTCCCGTTGAAAACTCTAATTCGAATTTTCAACCCCGTCACATTACTTTCCTTATACATTTTGTATATAAGGAAATTAAAAAAATACCAACTGTTTAAAAATGGCTTTTGGTATGAGTCATTCTCGTTGAGTCATACCCCAGTTAATTTATTTTGACATTTTTGATTAGTACTACATTACTTTCTTAACAATGCTTAGGAAAAAGTAAAAATTATTATAGTCGATCAAGTAACTGAAAGGATATACTCTCTTCAAGAAAATCCGAGCAGTTTTTACCGTCATAGTTTACCGGGTCTGAAATGAAACATAAACGTGCCAGTGGGCGCTTAATGGTGAAACCGATGAGGTGATGCGAAAACACAAGAATTGTGTTGTAAAATGACATTAAATAAACAATAATTACAGTAATGGCTCAAGTAATGGCTCAGTCATTGCTTGGAGTCGCTGGAGATTGTGTGTTTTGCTGTTGAGACCCAGACCGTCCGAACTACCAGAAAGGTGTAAGATAACCGTTTGGACGGCCGGGAAGTGCCACCCAATTTAGACCGGAACCCAGTGGGGAGGCATCCACAGGGACCGTACCCTCCTTCCCCTACCACCAACTTCTCGGAAGGAGATAGTATGGGTGTAAATGTCCCCCATACAAAATCCACCATATCGTGGAATATGGCACACCAAGAGTATATACCATTGTTCTTGTGCTTGTGTCCAGCCGAACTGCTTCTGTGTCCAGAATCGCATGTTCCACACTTGGCATTCTAGCAATCTTTGCACTACCTGCATCAGACCTGGTAGCGAGAAATGATCCTGATTCACAGAGTTGATGATGCAAACTTTAGGATATTTTAAGATTGGGCAACCTCATATGGGGGTAACGTTCTCAGTACAGTCATTGTGCCCCTCTGCCATTCCCATTTGCAGCTCCATAGATGAAATGCATATCGGCGTTTACCCTATTTGTAAATTCCTCCATCATCTCAAATGTTGGAGCTATGAATAACTGTTACAAACTGATAAGGTCTTATATTCGATATTACGAAAAATTGTATAAGGGTCCTTCTTCTTTCCCAGATGAAATTTGCATACGTGGTTTATTTCTTCATCGAGATAATAACAACCAGAATGAGGCTTTTGAAGAACGATTGCTTCCCAACGAGTAGGCGCCCTGTAGCGACTTTACCTTTCATTTCCAACCTGGTAAACTATAACGGAAAATGCTTGGTTTGGTGTGTACTACCACCTCGTAAAATTTGGCCCATATATTTGTAACCACACTATATATGTGTTTTTCAGCCTTCAAGGTTGCATTTGGTGCTGCTACATACTGAAACAGCACTTTTACATAGGTGATTAGGTCTGAATTTGTCGGTCCCTATAGATTCCCAAATTCTGACCTAGAACATGTTTTCTTGCTGATATTGCAGGTATCAACTGCAATGCGCGAAAAAAAGTATAAGGACAACATATAATGGAATGAAAATATACTTTATTTTCACTCTATCAAAATTAATTTTTGATATCTCTGACACCTAATATGGAATTACACAGTGACATTTACAACACATAAAACAACAAATATGATCCTTAGAAAAGTTGACCTTATAACGATTATAAGTAAAGAAAATATCAGAAAATATATAAGGACATGTTCTAAATTACTTGACATTTCTCTTAATAATCAAGAAAACAACATTTTTTTTCAATTACTTAAATTAGCCGAGCTGAAAGAGCATCGATGCCGGTTGTCGGGTTTCGAATTTTGGTTGTCGGGTCATATTGAACGCTTGGTGTATCAAGGAGACGAGGGTAATTTAACTACTTTGATAGACCGAGGAATGTTGCATGTTAGGCTAATTAATGGAGGAGACCTGCTACGTTTTGCAGTAGAAAATGCTGTTCAGAGAATGCTGTTTTTGGAACAGGTGCAGAAAAAATCATATTGGACAACATATGCATGTGATGTCAAAGTAAAAAAATACCATAAAATGTTAATATTATTTATTTCCTACGCCATGGTTACTCCGTAATCAGAACTTAAACCGTCCTTATTTCTCTTGCTAAAATCTGGACGTGCTTTATTTAGAAATCACAAATCATCAGCTTATTGATAGAATACACATAATTAACGAATGCGTTCCCTTATTAAAATAGACTAATCCTGATGAAATATTTTTGACAGATATATTACGGAAAATATTAAACATCCACCCGTCCGACATTTGCAATTTACTTCAACGGGAAAATATCTGATAAGTACATGGATTTGTCAAATGTACTCGAAATAAAGCAAAATGCAAATAATTGACCACGTTCGAAAGAAAATGCAATTTCTTCTCCTTTTCCATTTCGTTTAACTTCGTGTCACACCCGATAATTCTAGAATAGGATGAAAGAAAGGTAAATCATGTCAAAGAATTCGAAAGAAAACATGATGGCTTTGCATTGTTAAAATGCAGATGTCTTGTTTTTTTTTCTGTTGTTGTTGTTGTTATGCAACAGAGAAGTGAGCAAATGAGAAGTTCATGTTTTATCAACACTAAATATATGTGCTAAATATTTTGGGAGATTTGTATTTGTTTATCTAATGACATATATTTATTATTGTGTATTATACGACTCAATATATATATATATATATATATTTATTTATATATATATACATATACACAGGGTGTTCCGGAACCCCACGTACAACCTTGGAGGGGAGGAAGAGAACATCGATAGGAATCATAGTCACATAGGGAAATTGGGGCGGGAATCGATAGGTGCCCGCTGTACGCTCGCAAGTATCTCATCTTTCTTCAGGAGGTTCTTCCGGAATTGCTTACCGATGTTCCCGCAAAAGTACGACGCCGAATGTGGTTTCAAAACGATAAGGGCCCATCTCATTATGCAATTTCTATGCCTATTTGGACCGGGTATTTACAAGTAGATGGATTAAGCGTAGTGAATCCGTCGCATGGCCCAACAGATCACCTGATTTATCACCTCTTGATTTTTATTTCTGGGGTGCCATGAAGACCATTCTTTACGAAACGCCATTAGATTTTGACATGGACCTAGTGGCATGAAACGCCATCGCTGCTGCTGTGACCCGTGAAACTCCCGGTACCTTTGAAAATGTTCACCAATCCATGCGACATAGGTGTCATGCATGCATCAATGCCAATGGACGAAATTTCGAACACTTCCTGTGATGCTTGTAACTGCTGTACTCCTTTTTGTGTGTAATAAAGCGTTTAACACTGTTTTCTCTATTGTGTCCTTGATATGTCTTTATGTATCTTTATCACTTGAGTTCGGCATTTCCGCCCCTGCTTTCCTATGCGATTATGATACTTATTGATGTTCTCTAACTTCCAAGTTTGTACATGGAGTTCCGGAACACCTTGTATATATATATATATATATATATATATATATATATATATATATATATATATAGAACAATTCCATAGTGCATTAGACACTGGGGATTTATATTCCTGGCTGGGATTTAAATTTTGAAAACCTGATTTGTATACCACATTCTGTGTTGTATTTATTCGCAATTAGGATTTGGAAAAATAAGAAATTTCCCGTGACTGGCAAATTTTTAACCATCTATATTTTTTCAGGTAAAAAATACTCTATTTTTTCCAAGAAAATGTCACGAACTAAAATTTAGTGGATATTATTATGTTATATGAACTAATATCAAGTAAGATATAAGCAATATATGGTTATATTATATGAGGTGTTAATCATAGGAAAATTAAAATGTATAAAGGGAGAGAGAGAGAGAGAGTTTTTTCAAAGATGTATTGATTGCATTATCTTATAAACGGCATATAACAAGAAATACCAACAATATTATATTATTTGTATAAACCGTAAGAATAAAAAATTTCTTGATAAATACCAAATTTGTTAAATACATACAAATGCCTACATCTTACATTTGAAATTCTCTAAAAAATGAAGAATCTCAATTTATCCATAGAGGTGTCATAAGCACTCAGAATGAAAAAGAAAATGCAAATAATAGTCAAATATAAAGAGTAAAAGCAATTATTTCCCTTTTGAGTTCTGATTAACTTCATGTCACACTCCATACATCTCAAGCATGACCGAAGAAAGATGAATGAAGTTGAAGAACGCAAGGCATGGAGTTGCATTTTAAGATGCAAATGGAATTAACTTTGTTTATTTTCTACGTTAAAGAAAAAATAAAAACACGATTGCATAGTTTTTTCACTGCATTAACGAAATCAGTAAATATTATTTAAAAATGTATGTGATGCGTTAATTAATATTTATAAATTACACTGTTATATGATTCAATATGAATCCCATTTCCATTTCATCTTCCAGCTTTATTTGGTAAAAGCTGTTCCTTTCGTTGCTTTTTGGAAACGTAAGATCATCATGCTAAGGTTTATACGTGAATATTTTTTATCAGCAACGCTGAAGACAGAAATCCGATCTGCGGATTCTGGTATGTGCAATAGGAGCATGGAGCATGATTTCTAATATTAGGGTATATACATATAGACTGGTTTTGAGACAATGAACAACATCGTAGATAGAATATACCAAACATGATATTTTGAGCCAACATACGAGTATAAATTAAAAATCAACTAGTTTATTTTGTGTCAAAATCTACCTAATATCATACTATAATATGAAAATATGTAATCGTTTCTCTTGTCTGACAGCCAATATTGTCATTTTAATATGTATAAGGGAGTTTGTGAAGTCTAACTACCCTTTTGATTATTATTTCCCTCAGTTTGCATTATGTTCCTTTAAATTAACTATTCTAATTGGTTCGGTTATTGGACCAATCACTGATCTCATCAGCATTTTTTGCTTTCCTAATGTGAAATAGGAATACATTTCGGAACATGAGAGATTCAGTAGAAATACGGAAGGGTTGGGGTACGAGGAAAAATTTTAGTAAGAGTTTGGATGTGAGTGAGCTGTGGTGACGCAAAAGGCACGCTGATAGATTCAGAAGAGTTTAGAATGTGGCCAGCAGCCTAATAGAAACAACCCAATTCGATTAAACGGTGACTAGGAAGAGTCTGGTATTCGGGGTTTGGCCGCAATAGGAGGCGAGATAACATAACACCAGTGGTACGCATATAAGCTTTAGAACTCGCCTCCATTTAAGAATTAACAACCGGTCAGTTAATGGTAGTATCTTGTATATTTTAATTTATTCTAAACATGTGCAATAGTAAGTACTGTCTATGTCATCCGTTGTTTAAACATCCATCTGCTATTGTTTCTGTGAGGTACACAATAAATTTAGATTGATTTAAAGCAATGAATTACTACGTTATTGCCCTTGGACCGCAAGGGCTTAATATCAAGTTCTTTAAGTTAGAGTTAGTTCACTTTTGACATATCAAATATCCATCCTCGAGAACAACTTCTAAGGTGATTAAACAGACATAAGGTCTTTACAAGTTTTGCACGGATTATTTATTTTGAAATATAAATTTAAGTAACAAATGTAAAATAAGATCCTATTTCCTTATGCAAAAATAATCCTTTGCAGAGTGGCATTTTCTATATGGATGGTTTGAATACTATGGCGAAACGTAGAATCACATTTTTTATCATTTTTTATTAATTTAATGACATTTAAATACATGCACCTAAAATATTTTTTATAGTTATATAAAAGTATATGCCATTTTATAAATGCACACAAATTTGTCTTTTTTCCAAGTCATATTATTTGTTGAAATATAAATTTGGCTTAGTTTTATTAAACTATGAGTTTTCATAAATTGTTATATACACTAATACATATACAGTGTTTCTTAGAATGAAAATGTTCAAATAAAATAAATGCGATTGCAGCGCCCCTAGAGGAGAACTAAAAATAGGATAATGAAATCGGCAACATGGCAAGATAGAGGAAAAAAAATCAATGCTGTAGAGATAATTAGTAGGAATTAACTTGTCGAAAACCCAGGTCACTCGACTCACCCCAAGGTATGAGCAGCTGTTTGAGTGGTGGGGCGGAGGAACACAAGTTATCTATTTGACACTGTATGGATATTGGTGAATTACTTGTACAAGAATGCAATCTACAGTATATTCAAAATACCAACCGTTAGCACCAATGAACATTTGAATTCTAGAATATGTAATACTGCACAATTTGGAAAATTATCAGGTGCCACCGTATTATAAGTACTGATAATACTAATCTTTAACAGGTATTCCTACTAAAATATGATGCTCTACAACTTTTTAATCAGCTTTTTGCTTCACTTTCGCTTTATTGCTGATTTCGTTATCAAAAATTTTAACTCTACTAGGAGGCGCTACAATCACATTTTAATCACCCCCAGCAAGATCACTTTAATACACATATGTCTAACGTGTATACTTTGTGAAGTTCTTAACTTGTTAAGATACTTACGCTGAAAAAGTGATGTAATAAGACTTTTGGTGTTAACTCAATGTAGCCGAACGGCTAAGGCAAGCACTCAGAGACTATGGATTTAAATCTAAATTATTTATTAACCACACAGAATTATACGGGACTGGCTGTAAAATTGAAAACGTTTGTATACAAAATCAGACAAGAAACTGCACAGGCCAGTTACGTGAATGAAATTAATTTAGATGGCACGTGTCTTGGTGATATCATGAAAAATTGGAATACTTGTAATAATATAATGCATACGTAAGTTTCTTGCACAAATTCATCACAGGATTTAACTAGATATCAGAAGGACACTATCGTTGTGCAGATTCTTTTTCTGTCAATTACACTCCTCGGCCAGCCACTCTTCGATAGATGATCGATCACATGCCAGATCGTGGATTGAGATATTGTTTGCTCCTCTTACTCCTCTTAGAGCTCCGACGAACGGTGGAATCTTCAGATGAATACTCACACGAACTCATATCTACTCACAAATCGAAACATTATCCTGTGCCATTGACACTGATGTTCGATAGGTATCTATTCTATAGGGAGAATCGCAAAAAAACCTTTTAGCCGGTCCAGAAGTAGCCTATATAACCGAATCAGAAAGTTGTTAATTCAATGGAAATAATTAACTATAGCGTAAACAAAACATACAGAGTATCATGGCATATAGCGTACCATAACAAAGATTATTTAGACATCACAGCTTGCGTACCTTTCCTTAGAAAGTTTTTAGGATGCTTAAACAGTTTACTAACCTTCTGTATACAAAAATATTAGTTTTAGAATACACTATATTTTTGTTCCATTGAAATTTTGATGTGTTTGACAGATTCACTACGGAAATGCATTGCAATTTTACCGACAGCTCCATTTTCATTGACGTAAACTAAAATATACAGAATAAAACATCAAAATGGAGATAATGAGCAATTTTCCACTTCTGCAAATTTCTTTTAACTTTATGGGGTAAACACAGATTTCTCAACTAGCTTTTCCGAAAAATGAATAAAGTTAAGGACTTTTAAAGTTCAAATGTTGAACTAGTGCTCTTTGTCAAGACACAAAGACACATATGCAGAGTATTTTGTTTTACACTGACTTCCAAAAATTAAGCACGCAATGCAAATTTTCATTTATCGAAAACGTATTTTAATGTGAGTGACTGAAAATCGCTGCGGATGTAGACGGCAGTATGCAAATATCATATATTACAGCCTTATTGGCGTTCATGGACGCCAATGCCTGTAAAAGGGGGTAGAACTGTTTGGGATATGGTATATCAAATACCTGTCTTTATGAGAGGTTCTCCGTTTGGGATTGAAACTGTCCCACCCAAAAGCGATATGTTAAGTCGCAATATTACCAATACGCAATGTTGCGCAGAATTGACAACTGTGCTATCACATTGTGACTGAGACGTAATGGAACTACAACGTGACTACCACACTTGAAACGATCTTTGCTGTATAGGTAGCCAGGGAAAGTTAATGAAACTATCAGCCCGAGTTAACTCCATATGATGTTTTCAAGCAGAATGTACTATCCTGAGTTAACTTTGAGGTATACGATTTTTTAACCCTTGTACGATAGTGGCTTGCAAATTATTCAAACTGTTGAGGAACTTCTCCACTTCTGATTTCTTCTAAAATCAATATTCTCGTTTCATTTTATTAATTGAAATCTTAATTCAAATTCATTCAAATCACCTATTTTGTTCGAGAGGCATAGTGCCCATATTCAGGACAGAGAAAATGGCAAATTGGTTTTCTGAGATACATAATCGTATTATATATAATGTGTATATTAATTAAAATGCGAGAATTGGATTTCAAGGAAATGGATCAAGAGCCGCCGTCATAAGAGCTGCCGTCAAGAGCCGCCGTCATAAAGTAATCTGAACTATTTATGAACATTGCGGGATAACACAGAATGGAATGTTTTACACAAATAATACAGGTTAGAGAGAAAATCCTATTTCTCCTCCATAAATGCTCTGTTTGAGTCACATCTCAAATTCTCAACTAGTCTAACGATTTATACATAAAATTATTCAAAATGAAAAATTATTGATTTGGACTTTTGGATACGGATTCAACAGGATTTTTGCTTTCCCTACATACATGGCATAATATATGGCTCAAGTATTGTTACCGGGTAGTATATTCGAAATTATATGTCGGCGGATTTATGCGTTTTAAGCATCAAAGTCATATCTTACGTACATTTTCGGGATGGTGGCCTTGTGTATGTGTTCATGGATATGTATGTCACACGAGTTAAATGATCAAGCTCAGCGTTTGAAACTAAATTGGTATGATCATTAAAAGCAGTGAATAGTGGAATCTTTTATTACTTAAATACCACTGAACTTCTTCTTGGGAGATCCTTAATTTTTAAAAGAATTTTTGAAATTATCATAATAAGGACCATCAATAGCATTAACAAAAAGTAACTGCATATGTAATTTTTCAGTAGAATATAAAAAATGACACTTTAAGACGTTATGTTCCTATATAGTACTGTGGTATAAATTCGCAATAAAATGGGAGGATGTTCCGCGGTAAATTGCTGTAATAAATCCAGGAAAGGGATACAAATGTTCAGATTCATGAATGAACAAAAATAAATTGGTAAATTTTAGAAGAAGTGAATGCATTAATATTGTTTTTATGTAGTCGGTGATAAGTGCGCCAAAACTGGTGCGTTCGATTTAAGTCAACAAAGACAGTGGCTCTGGTTCTCATACTTACACCTTGTCGCCAAACTCACTGATACAAAATGGCGGCTATAGGTCGGTCTATGTTATAGTAGCTCTAGTATATCTTATGACGTAATGAAAATCCTATAAAATATATTTTATTCTTAATGTTTGATAATTTAAAAGACATCCTTGCTTGTTGAATGGATTCATTACACATATGTATAATATCTGCCTATGTTTAACATTTAAACTCAAAATGGGATACGTTTTGAATTATTCATAGAGATGCCAAGTGTACACAGAATGCAAAAACTAAATATAAGAAATATATTATTTTTTGAGAGGCAATGTCAGTTTTCATTTTTTTTTGTTTTGTTTAACATCTTGCCACGAGAATTCTAAATCATGACAGTTGAAAGGCCAATGATGTCATAAAATTCGAAAGAAAATATCATATGTTTATAGTCTTAAGATTCACAAGCTATATGTTTTGTGTGTGTGTGTATGCTATGTTTCAAAATAAGACCAACAAGTATTATAGCTTTTAGAAAGATAAGTTTAAGATTTTTGTAAGATTAAAATTCTTATGTTAATCATTATTCAACTGAAAATTATTTTTGGCCACTGAATTTTTCGCTGTTCTAATTACGGTCGTCAATGCAATGAGACATATTCAGTAATGTATGTTCGAACTGGATGATGCATTTTGTCTAACAATATAGTATCGGGCGATCACGTTTTTGCTCATGGATTGTGTTTACTCTTATGGCTGCCGGTTGGTTTCAAAGGTGGAGACGACATACAAAAGAAAACATTCAACCTTGTACTTCATCTTATACTTCTTGTGGTCTTGCTTGTGTCAATGAAAAAAGGTGCCATGAGATTATAAGTGCCATGATGTTAAAAGGTGCCATGAGATCATAAGTGCCATCAGGTTAAAAGGTGCCGTAACGTTATACCATGCATGACTGTCCGTCCCAACATAACAACTGGCGTTCTCATGTCTGAAGCTTGATGCCATCTTATCGCTTTTCCATACAGTAGAATATGGATTGCCTTTTATTCGCACTGTATCACACTTCATGTATATTATACTTATACATGCTCATAACTTTTGAAGAAAGTAATTGTAAGCTAACGACAATTTGAATAGTAGTATTCTTTGGTGGGAGAGTTAATAATTAAAAGTATGACTACATTCGAATCTTTCGCATTTCGGTTAAATTTAATTAAATCAATATGGTTCTGTCAAAGCGAAGACTTGCAACTATGCTTGAGTTAAATTGCTGTTTATAAATTAAACTGATAATGCTAATTCCGTGATTATATTATTCCGTTTTTTTCTTTCTTATTTGTTTTCAGATTTCAGCAAGCAAATGCTTACTTTACGTGGGTTCCCTTGCGGAATTGCACAATGCAACTAATATTAATTTTGACCTCAACAAATTTAGAATTTGTTCATAATTAAAAATATTTCAATGAATAAATAAATTAAATTTCCCAAATATATAATAACACACAACCTTCATGGCAATTACCGCTATAACACTCAATAAATGTAAGTGCTACAAAACACTCTCATTTGTCACAGCATTTGGTGATAGTCGTTACACGCTCTCGCCAGCTTCTTGAAAATAAACAGTCTTTTGGGATTAACCATGCCGATTTCCAGGAAAGAGAGCATTGTAGCGACCGATTTTTTAGCTATTCCAAATGCGATTGATAATAATACTAAGCATACTACGAATCATATGGAAGAACCTGTAGATATATTTTGGTATAATTGCGTAGTATCAGGTTCCCACGGTAAAAGTCGTGGCTAGTATTCCTACGGCTGCGAAGTAATGCACCAGACATGAAATACACATATTATTTGTTAAACTTGGCCTTTTTGTAAAATTGAAATAATGAATTGAAATATTGTCTGTTTTTAATCCAGTGAAACAACTGGTGAGGTCCATTTTCAAGTATTTACTAAAGAACAAAAATCAAAAGTTATAAAATCATAAATTAATGTGTAACGATAAAATGACTTCGTCTGTTTTACGATAGCGTTACTGAAGCCAGTTTCCAAATTTTTGAAATAAATCTACCTCCCGGTACTCATTCTTTTGTATGACCCGACAGAATAATTAGACAGTACATAAACGTCAATAACTTACTACTATGAAATTCTCGAAATTGTTTTTTACGGAACTCCTTGCGGAGGTAGTACACCTTCTTCTGAGAGGATAAAATGCATTTACATTATATTCACGAAAATCAGAGCATATCTGATCCAATCAAAAGTGCTTGGCGTTAGAATTAAAATAAACTCTGTTGTAATCTTCTGGTGTTGGGCGTTATACAAAACAGCAAATATCTATAATTTGCACCCTTCTTTTTTTTCCCTATCTTATTCCAAAGGAATCTTTAAGAATTTAAAGTTATGGCAGTGGAAACTATGATATACCATGAAGCGATTAAAATTATCCCTGTACGTACATATTGGTAAGTATATTTTACTGATATTTTAATCATACAGAAAATATCAGCTGCTGAATAAGAATTGAAAATCGGTTAGATAGATCCCCAGAACTTGAATGCATATTTAAATATATATGGTAGATAAGCAGCATGTCTAATCCTTTACCAAAATAATTTTATTTGATAAAAATATAAAACTGATTTAAGCGAGCTGAGAACCGGAGACCTTCTGTTTTACAGTTAACGCTATATCAGCCTCCTCACTTTAAAGACCTTAATATCGAGGATGCATTGTACACGAATAAAATGATTTAGGGAAATTCTTTATCACCCTATTTATAAATCAGAGGTTTCTAGTGTAAATTCTATACTATCTGCCCATCTGGAAAGTACCAGCTTTCAAGCCAAAAAAAAATAATATTTGGTTTTATAGATTCTCTGAAATTAATCAGTGGTAAAAGTGTAAAACGGATTAAGATGAGCTCCGAATTGGATATCTTCTAATTCATAGATGAATGCTATATAGACAACACCGATAATGCATAGTATTAGAAACATATATATTTTTATGAATTCCTTTATCATTCCATTTAAAGAATCAAGGGATCTGTTGAAAATTAGATACAGTCTGCTAGTCTGTAAAGTATAAGCTTTTAAGGAAAAAATAATTTTTCTAATTGCTTCCTTGGATTCTCTGAAACTGATGGACAAAAACACGGTTTGTGTTTTTAATATGCAGATAATAAAAAAACCGGATATATTTGCTGTGGAAGATAAATACATCTAATTAAGTTTTGATCTCTCAAGAACTAGCTGCTGATGTACACCGTATGTCACATGCTAATAAAAAAGGACATTAAACGTTATATAATAGCAAGTGACTGTAAACGAATATATACGAATATGTTCCTGTACAATGTACATTTTATGTAGCAATATTAGTTACAGTAATAAATATTGATTTTAAATTCTGCAAATTCATTTATAACATTTGCATTAAGAACAGTTTTTGATTTTCTTTTAAATAGAAACTTCCATTACGTATTAAATTTTTACAATAACTCAGGTCTTTAAAATACGAAACGGCACGCAGTTGTAAACTGAAAATATTTCATTCAAAGTCAAATATTGCAGAAAAGTATTTGAAAAGAAAGTGTCCGTCACTTATATTTATATTTCATAGCTTGAAATTCGTACACGACTTCATTCTTATTTTAAAGACCTTAAAAGTATTCAAAAATTCGAATCTCTAGAGGAAAAGTATTTGAAACTTTCGGATTATTTTATTCACTGTCTTCTCTTAAAACTTCTTTTACTGAAATTCCTATTTGCTGTATGAAATATTTTACTTCCAATAGCCTGCTATTATTTTCTTGGTCTGCTTTCGTTTTGGGGATATTGCTTTAATAAGCATTTATGATGCAAAGACGTTGAAAGTAAAATAAGTATCAGGATAAATTTGTATTTGGAAAATATTTAGTAATTTTCGAAAATGAATGCTATTTTAACAGATATAAATGCATAGTAATCTAATGTAAAAATTATGTAGGTTACTATAGTAATTTTTAATTTAAAAATGAGTATATATCTGGTGAATTAATAACACTGGTCTGCAAATCGAAAAATTGTTTCGGAACAGAAACCATAATAATTGAATTTTATGCTTTTTATGACGCTAAATCTGAAAATGTAGTCAGTTTTTCTCCATCAAGTATAACTTTTTTGTTAAACAACTTTGAGAAATTGCTGGAAAAGTATAAAATTTTCACAACGACTGAGTATATCAGTATATGAAATTATACAAAATGTTAAATAATTTTGCAATACTCATAATTTTTTTAGCTTATTACATAAAAAATCGTGTAGAATATAACCATAGGAAATAAAATGAACCCAAAATGTGTTATAGATGGAGTTGGAGAATAAATTACTTCTTTCTTCTGTGTGCGTTAGGGTCTTCTTTTACGAAAAACCAACAGTAGTCACAATCATCGATTCGTCACATCTACTTTGGCAACGCTGCTCAATTTGCAATATGTCTTAATGGAAGCGTTCTCCCTGCTCGTCACTCACTGCATCAAAAATTGGTGGAAAAAAGTTCAAATGTGAATGAAAAAATGAATTTTTAGTGACATCCGGCAGTCTAAATTTTAGTACTTCAACAAAAGAGTGTGTACTAAAAGATTCCAATTGTGTGACTTTTGTTGCCAAGAAAACCATGGACTATGTCCTTAAATGACTTCCATGCTGCAAGTTCTACATTATTCAACCTGCTGTCAAAATTGGCATCATTGAGTAATCTTCTAATCTGAGGCCCAACGAATATACCGTCTTTTAATTTGGATTCACTTAAAGTTGAAAACACTTTATTCATTGCTTTCACAGAATTCTTCATCAACCCCAATTTGATATGTAAAGAGGCAAAATTACATGCTGTGGGTTGACTAATGGAGCATATTTAATATTTTCCCCCAGGGGTTATGGTATCTTTTTTGGGCCAGTCTTTAGCCACATAATGTTCATTTGTTGCATGACTGTCCCACAAACATAAGAAGCAGCAGTATTTTGTAAGTCACCTTGAAGGCTTAGAAGAAGACCGATAACTTTGAAGTCGCCACAGAGACGCCATAAGTGAGCATTGTACTTCACAGCTTTTAAAATCAGTGACACACTTTCATGCGTCTCTTTCATTCCAATAGCTTGCGCTATTGGTATGGAAGGATGCTTGTTTGAATTACGCAGAAGCTCTGGCTGTAAGCTGGTTTTGGACGAATCTATGAATAATCGCCAATCATCAGCTTTATAAGGAATACTCAGAGCAGACATCAAACCTTGTATATTGCAGCAGGAGCACAGCAGATCTGTCATAGTGAAATATTGCATTAATTCTTTATTTCTGTTTCTGAACTAAGAAACTTTGGTATCCTTATGCAATAAATTCCACTCCTTTAAGCGTGAATATAGAATTTCTGTTTGTTGGTTTGATAAATTCAAGTTGCGAACCAAATCGCTCAGTTCCGCTTGTGAAAGGAAATGTGGTTCACTATTTGATTGTTCTGGTATGAATGCGACTTCGTTTGAAGCTTGTGTTGACATTGAGAGAATGTGTGATTTCAACCAGGTGCAGCGGGGATGACTCATCGGTTAAAGCGTTGTTCATTGGTGCTGGGGAATGAATCATAATTTTTTGGTTTCGAGTGGGTGACACTTTGTTTTTAGGATAGCAGATCGTTTCTATTTATATGCCGAATATGACATAATTGGGATCTTAAAGTTATATAACTAAAAAACCTGACGCGATAGAGCATTTTTAACTACATTTTCTGTTTCAGCATTAAAAACACTTTATACAACAGTCTTTGCCTTATCTGTTCCGAAAATCGTGTAGACAAGTTAAATTAGACGGATTACTTAATCATAATTTAAGTAGTAAATTATAGTAAATCGAGTAGTAATTCGTAATTTCAGTGACAGGGATTTATTTGGTCCACAACCTTTCCCGACCAAGACCTTGAAAAATTGCTGTCACATGTCTGCGGCCTTTTTTTTTTTTGATAGAAAATAGTAAATGCCAAAATGGTGCCTAATAGTCTTACAATATCGTTTCATGTAAAACAGAAGAAAACTCAAGAAAAGGATGTGAATTTGTTTCGAAGGTAAAACCAGGCTTCTTCATTAAATCTGCAAGAATTGCAACCTAAACTCTCTACAGCAAGATAAGTATCTGCAATTAGATTTTCAAATTGGGTTTGGTGTAAAAGGTTGTTAGACGGTACGATGAGAAAATGAAAGATGAAAACCTAGAATGATGAAATGATTAGCAAGACACTAAGAATGAACAAGAAACCAAAAGAGGAGAATGTTGTGACCAACAGGAAAGTTCAAAGAATTTGTTTAGTGAGTATAAGTACGGACTTAAATGTCCTGCGATATACAAATTCAATAACCAACTAATTTCGGAAAATAAAAAAAAACTTGTATTACTGACCATAAAAATAACAGTTTCATAACAACTACGAAATTCCATAGAAAATAACGGAAACCGAAAACAAACCATAAGTTGCTATATGAGCTGACATTTGTTAACATAAAAATAGAAAATGCTATTACGACTATAAATTTCTAAATAAAATGTCTAGTTGTTCGTAAACTGTTATTTTGACAGCTTGTTTGATTGACTGGTGCGTATGTGATTAGTTTCACATTTAATTTATAGTGGAATACATAATTTCGTTTTTATACTCAATGAACATGTGTTTTGAATTTGTCAACTGGTCGTACATTTATATTTTTTGGCTACCATCTATTCTTAGTCATGTGCTAATCATTGCTACCACTTATATTTTAACATTTCATTTTCGTTTCGTCTGATAAACATTTACCCTTCCGCTACGTTTACTTTTTTACCGACGTATGCCGATTAACATATGATGAGCGCAGTTTACGCTTTTTACGATCCAGACGAAGAATGCCATTTTATTAATAAAATTGTCATGAGATGCAATCTAAATTCAACGCCCAGAATTCCAGCCAGATATGAATGTCCAGAGGCGACGCATCGATATAACTTTTGGCCTGTGAAGACAGGCGATTTTGTGGAATATTTCGGGATAATAGCGTAACAAAACCTTTAATGAATGACCTTAACCACTCAGGATGTAATGGGGTAAATGACTTTTACCACTCAGGAACCCATTGGCGACCATTGTAAATTATATTTGGGGATGTGAAAAATAGTTGGTTAACACTAATCCCCCATTATTTTTCTGGCATCCTGTAGGGCTTGAAAGGATGCGGAATTCACGAGTACTGCATTTATTCCAAAGATAACTGAAAGGATAAATTTGCAGTTCAGACTCGAAAGACTCTCCAAGCAATACTGCAAGTCTGACTCTGATAATATCCATATAAATATTGAGATACTGATTTCAGTACTCACACTTTTAGAAACAGCGTTGATGAAATTTGAAACAATTTAACTCGGTTTTGCCTCGAAAAATCTTAAATGCATTTTTTTTTATGTAGTGATATAATATTAGATAATACGATTGAATGTAAAACATAGTTTTGTGATAGTGTTCCACTTCAAAACAAGTGACAAAGTTTTGTTTTCTTCCACCCAGACCGTCCGACCTACCAGAAAGGTATAAGGTATCTGTTTGGACGCCCGGGAAGTGATACCCCATTTTGACCGGACCCAGTGGGGGAGGCATCCGAAGGGACCGTACTCTCCTTTCCCTACCACCAACCTCTTGAAAGGACTTACGGACCCACATGTTTAACGTGATCGTACTCCGTGTGAACACGACGACAGTTTTGGCATTGGCGGGAATCGAACCCGGTCCATTCGACTACAATTCCCGCGCGCTAACCCCTGGGCTGTCGCGCCCCTAAGTGATAAAGTTTGAGGTATTCCTGAATAATCATTAACAATATTCCTGAGTAATCATCGGTCACCATCGCCAAGTTGGCAATATTAAGAAGAGCATTTCTTACATAATAAAAGGTATGCCCATCGTATGGCGAAATTAAAAATATGCAAAACATTCCATCTCATTTGTCGTCGTTCTTATCGTTCTTATCTTTATTTGATAGCAATTTTATCAATTTCGCAACGGTTTCTCCAATTTGGAAACATTATAAAATGCCGCTAAGTTATCGATATGCCGCCAAAATTCTGCAAGGGTTACAGACGGATAAATAAGTTATTCGTATGTTCTTACCGAAGTAATGGTTTCATCAATTAGCTGTCAGTTTCATAGATGTGCGTCATTCTTATCAATTTGGCGATATTTTTAATCAATTTGGTGGCATTTAAAAACTCGCCAAATTGGCGATGTTCTGTATAATTCGTCGGTAAAATTTCGTCAAGCACTATGGTCGGAGAAATAGGTTAATGAACAACATATATTGATAGGTAGATAAACGATTTTGGCGTCCAAATACAAAACAATTATCCAAAGTTTATTCTCTTATAGTAGATTCTTATATTCTTTCCAAGATATTGAATTTCATGAACTAGTCTTCCTATTCATTGATTTATAGTAATTTTTATCAATTTGGTGACATTTTTCTCAATTTGACGATATTTTTCTCAATTTGACGATATTTTCGTCAATTTGGCAACATTAAAAAAACTCGTTAAGTTGGCGATTTTCCCCCAAATTTGTCGTCAAACTTTCGTCAGTTATTGTGAATGCAGAAACAGGTTTTTCTTATAGTAGATAAACGACTAATTGCGCCGAATTATAATGCTATTATCCAAAGTGTCTTCTCTCGTAAATGCATTGAGCTAGATCTACTAGAATGATGATAATAAATTTATCGCATAATATTACATAAACACATGGACAGTTTTCGGGATAGTTAATATTTTTGTGAATTTCGTGTGATTTTCTGATACATTTATGTAAAACATATGCAATATCACGAGAACGGTTCATTCTAGCGTTCTAAAGTTTGCGTCAATCGTTTTCTAAACAAAAGTTACATATGAAATTATTTGCGTAAATTTATTGAACGTTTTTTTTTTTTGATGATTTTTTCAATATTTCATTTCAAAATTTAGGTGGGCTTTGAGCATTTGTTTGCGTCTAAAAACAATAGACTTCCATTATTCACTGATTGGGATTGTGTACCAAATTTTGTTCGAATCGCTTCATTCGTTCGTGAGATATCGTCTCCACAGACTCACTGACACACACTCATACAAACACACATACACACGTACGTAAACACACATACTTACACACACACACACACAGAAATCCCCTCAAAAATGTCTGATTCATGTTCAGGGATGCTTGAAACGTGCTCTCCCGTCGAAAACTCAAATTCGAATTATCGACCTTTTCCGAATATTTCCTTTTTACATTATCTACATATATGGAAAGGAAAAATGTGAACAATTTTAAGAATGGTGCATTTTAACTTTTCATAAATTCATAAGTATCAAACAGTCCATATATTTAAGACCGTGTAATTAGATGCACGATAAACATACAAACACTTTACATACAAAACATACAAAATATTTCTGATCGTGTATATAGATAGAAGATAAAAATACAAACCTATTACCAAAATATTTCTAACCTTTTTATATACATAAGCCATAAAAATATAAACACATTACATCCAAAATATTTCTGACCATGTATATATATAGAGAACAAAAATTCAAACATTTTACATACGAAACATATAAAATATTTTATAACTGTGTATGCAGATAAACGATATACAGATAAACGTGTATACAGATAAACTATAAAATACAAACATATTACAAACAAAACATGCAGAATATTTCTGACCGGGTATATAGATAAACGATAAAAATACAAACATATTACATACAAAACATTCATAATATATTTGACAGTGAAGCATTCCTTGTATCATGGAATTATAAATTTGTCAATTAGGCATTAAGAAAGGTAGGACTACAAACAAATTCTGAACGGCTATAACTCCCAATTTCTTTTCAAAATTTACTTCATAAATGTAAATGTTTTATCAGTTAAATCTAAGCTAAAATAATATACAAGAATTTCGGAGCACTAAATTAGTTTTCCCGGATCTATGCATGAAAATAATTTATCTATTCTCCGAAAATATTTCTTATTCATAATCTGTTATTATCCTTTCAGATAATTAATATGGTCAGCAATCCACTTTGTTGGGATAAATTTTTATTTATGAAAGAAATTCCAGACATAAGATGGAAAAAGGTTTGCAAATATACCTAACACAATTAAGTAGGTTATATTGCTCTATTCTAGTTTATAAAGATTTGACATGTGTGTTTTATCCTATGACAGGTTGAAATACGGTTACCAGTTAAGGAAAAAATATTATATATATATACACTCATAGCCCTAAACATTTGAGCACCAAGAAGTAATTGTGGAGTCGTAACTACCCTTGGCATGAAGGCACGTGTCAGGTAGATACGTAAATTTAGAAATACAGCCTAATTGCGAATTGCGCAATGCCACCAGAAGGCATTGAACTTCGCTCCCCCTGGCGAAGATAAAGGTACGCGGAGGCGTATTGTCTGTACTTAATCTGTTGCAGGTGGACGATTTTTCATTAGGGATGTCGTTACGCCACCATTGAAGAAAATATGATCAGTTATCAGAGTTCGAGAGCAGAAGAATCATCGGGAGGATGGAAGACAGGTGGGCAGCTCTGCCAGTAACCCGCCACCTAGATCGCTCTGACATTACTGTCAGGAGTTGTTGGGACCAATGGACGAGAAAGAGGTGGTATACACGTTAGCCATGCTCAGGAAGCCCTCGGCAGACCAATACACGAGAAGACCGTCACATCACCCGACACGCACTCATAGCACTAACTGCATCATTGTCTGCCATCCGGACACAGACAGCACCTTCACTACGGGCCCCTGCGTCTGTCCGTATCATCCCGAGGGCGAGGCGCCTGGCTGAAAGTCATTTGGTATCGCGGCGTCCATTATGTGATATACCATTGACACCCACCCACCATCGCCTCCGTTTGGAGTGATGTCGCGCTCGACGGGATTGGACCGCAACCGAATAGAACCAGGTCGTCTTCAGCGACGAATCGAGATTCAATTTGGTCGGTGATGACAACCGTGTACGTGTGTGGAGATCCTGTGGTGAAAGCCTCAATCCTGCCTTCTCTTTACAGAGGCATTCCGCTCCCACGGCTGGTGTGGTGGTATGGGGTGCCGCCGCATACGACACACGGTCACCTCTAATATTGATCCACGGAACCATGACAGCCCACCGGTATGTTCGTGGCATCCTTCTCCCACATGTGTTGACACCCATGGCAGGACTCCCAGGAGGCATTTTTCAACAGGACAATGCTCGGCCACACACAACAAGGTTGTCACAGAAATGCATCCACCAAATTACCACCCTTCCCTGCTCAGACCGATATACAGATTTGTCACCGATCGAGCATGTTTGGGATAATTTGGGAAGGCAAGTTGGACAGCCTGCGAGTTTGGTCGAATAACAGGCGCGCCTACAACAACGGTGGAATGAGATTGCGCAGGATACCGTACGGAATATGTATGCCTCAATTACCGCCCGTATCGTAACGTGTATTCACACTAGATGGGACTCAATAGGGTACTTGAACCTAAATTCATTTTTAGTTTTTTCTGTAATAATAGATCATTTTGCTTTGATTCTGCAATCACTTACAAAATGACTCACTTATACCAATGTTGCACTCACATGTATAAAATGTCGTTCAATTCTGACAACTCTTTATTGGTGCGCATATTTTTATGGCAATGAGTGTATATATATATACATATATATATATATATATATATATATAGAGAGAGAGAGAGAGAGAGAGAGTATATATATATATATATATATATATTCTCTAATAGTACAAAAGAAGTAAAATGAGTTATATATGGATGTTATTGGGATATTTAAAGTTACTAGGAAGCCAAGACAAGTCGATCAAAATTCGGGATATTTATCAATGTAAGACATCAACTGGGAAAATTTTTCACATCAGAATATTTACTAGAAATTCCGTCGAAAAACGAATAAACAAGTTTAAATATATTTCAAGTACCTCCTTACTTCTCCTTACTTCTCAAAATAAATATACAAAACCCAACCTCACACATTTTTTCGTAAGATTTTAAACTACTCCATGAGTTTCTAAGAAGGAAACATTTCAGCAGGTTTTCAATTCTGGATCTATTGAGGCATGGGCCAACCTGGGTGTTAGGGAAAATGCATGTCCCTCTAATTCAATTACCCAAAAAGCTTTAACCCAACTAAAGCTCGGGCAAAGATCGGGCATCTCTGATGATTTCTCTTATCTGGGGAAAATTACACCAAGTCAGTTAAAGCATGTATTCATGGCGCGGGGAATAAAAAAAAATTGTGAAAAAACCTTCAACTGCAATAGGACGCGAATCAACTGGGAGGTGCACACCTATATCTGATTCTCGAGTACAACGGCGATTCATCCATTGTTTAAAAAAAAGACAAGAAAAAACAAATGCTCAGTAACTTAATCAAAGCAAAATGTAAATAATATATAAATAAACAGTAAGATAAAAAATAAAGTATTTATCAATCAATTATTCTGCCACTTTTTAAAATAATAATTTTAAATTACCTATAATTTTTGTTTAAATGTCTTATGTTATATTGAAATTAGATGTGCAATTATAGCAAACACAAATCTAGAAAATACTGTAGTTTTCAAATATACACAGTAGACCAACAAAAACAGTTTTAAAGGTTTCAAATCAATTCAAATAATATAGCTTTATTGCTTTTACAAATTGATTATACATACAATCATCAATCTTTTTAACATATAATATTTTTCGAAAATTTTGTAATGGAGTGCTTGCGCACAACCAATTTAAAATTCATTAGAATCCCTTGCAAATCATTTTTAGAATATTTTCAAATTAAATAAATTATTTCTTCCAAAAAATTCCATAAAGTATTTTCTATCTTTATGTCATATTTTCTATATTAAACAGATATTTCAAGACATTTCCGAACTGTTCTAAGTAATTTTCAATTTTTCCCTTTATACAATATTCAAAACTTGAGTTGAATATGATTTCATTTCTTTTCTCAATCGTTTTGATTAATCATCATGATTTTGAAATTAAATTCCACTTTTAGAGTCCTTAATATTCATCGAAGATCACAAACATTCAAAGATGTAAAATAAAGATTTTAATCCTATTCTTCAAGATTTTATTTAAATATTTAATTTTATAATTTTTCCAAAACTTCGAGTCCAAGTTTCAAACATTTTGTTACTGATAACTTTTACTTCGAATTTAAAAAAGAAGCAACTTAATAAATTTCAAATTTTAAAATTCCTAAATTTTTATAAATATCCCAGTGGTTCCCTAAGACGAAACAGGTGCGTGACCTAAGGTGTAGAAAAAACGTCGAAGAAATGTGTGAGAAATGAAAGAAGCTGTTGTGATAGTAACCTTTCTAACTCTCCTAAGCAAAATAAATCCATAGAACAAGTGATCGTAAAATGTCATGTACAATGATTGATAAAAATATAAGTCTTAAATACTGAAAATACTAGCAATTTTCTTCAAAACATTCAGTTTCTGGTTTGAAGGGGGCTGAGATAATTCATGCATTTTCTGTAAATATAATATAATATGAAACAAATAGTTATAAACAGATAGTTATTAAGAGGAAATACAATTTTTAGTCAAATATATAGTACGATCATTTGAAAACTTCGATTTATTACTTCGAATATTTAGTAAATTAATAATCAGCGAATTAATTTCTGCTTTTAGTTTCCTTTTAATTATATCTATAAGCAATTAATATATTGACATTAAAAACAGATTAGGAAAAAAGTTCCTTTTCAAAATCTTTGAAATTGATTTCTGCCTCATCTACTACCATGCATTATGAAACGATTAAAAAATAAGTCATATAAAATCCAGTCGATTATTTCATGTATATAACGACTGAGATAGACGTGATAAGTCATGAATCATATGAGACTGTTTCCTCCATTCTTAATACCTAAATGCTTAATTATATAAAATAAATATCTATTCAAAGGAACTAAGTTCACTCAAATATCAACAACAATGATAATAACAGAAATAACTTTACATTTAATATAGAGTACACAATTTTATGTGGGCAGCACACTCTACATAATTCAAGTACGTTATATCTTTCAATGCGACATAATGAGGGACAAGCCCGAATATGGACAAACCCAATGATGGACAAGCCCAATATATTTCAAGTTACAAAGTTCATTTATATTTGCCGCTTTTCTGGATGTTAACATATGAACTTACTTTTAAGAACCAATTTAACTTCTATTCCGCGCAAATAAAACTTGACAATTGGACAAAATCTGCTAAGAAATTTACTGCATTATATTAAAATATTCTAATTATAATATATCCGCCAATTTGGCTTAATTTTTGCCTGTTCGACGACATTTTTGTCAAGTTGGAACCACATTAAAAATACATTAAGTTGGCGAAATTTCAATGAATTACTTGTCAAGATTACCAAATTTATCACCGTGAATTACAAAAATCATGACACATACGATTGTTTATTTTATACAATTTTAGGTACATTTACTTGAAAAACGAAAATATCTCGATAATTATTCGAGGTACCATTCTAAAGTTCATGTCATTCGTTTCAGAATTAAAAATTACGTTTAAAATGATTATTTATTTAACTTTTTTGAATGTCCTGATTTGTTAAATATTTTATTAAAAATTGATTTGAAAATTGGAGGTCTTCGAAACGGTCCATCGTGTTTAAATTAAATAGACTTTCAGTATTCACAGATCGTAATAACCGTACCATATAAGGTTAATAACGTTCCGTTCGCTCGTGAAATATCGCATCCACATACTTACGATACACACACACACACACACACACATATATATATATATATATATATATATATCACCTCAAAAATTGTCAATTCGAATTTAGGAATGCTTAAAGCGTGCTGTTCCTCCAAAAAATCGAATTCGAATTTTCGACTTCATCAAAATATTTTCCCTATGTATTATATTAGGTAAGTTGTGAACGTGATATATAAATCAACAATTTTATTCAGTAAATTTATTCTATTTCTGAATAGATAAATATACTGCTGTTTAAGGCTAGGCATTTTATTCTTTTTTAAGATGTTTAATTAATATTTTTTCTAATTTAAGGACATGTATGCATTCTATCAATTTCTAGTCCATTGTAACTTTTTATAAAAAAGGATCTATCAACACTGCGTATTTATACTAATGATGAGGAATTTGGAAGAGTTATTTATAAAAGAGCATATAAAATACGGTATTCTTTTCTTACGAAGAATAAAAATATTTGTCCAATTAGGTAGCAACACATAAATTGACAAATGATAGACATAATTCCTATTCTGCTCATAAAGAAAGCCCATTTACTTACTTGGCGAGAGAAGGAGGAAACGTTTATTAATTAAAATAGACAAATGCTTTGAGAGGAATACAAATATAGACATTAGAAATTAAGGAAACATTGTCGTGATTATCTTAAACTGGAAATACAATATCGAAAAAAAATAATATTCAGATTTCAATTTTTAAGAAGAACAATTTTTGTTTCTTGAAATAAAAAGCAGAAATATAATTCCTTGATAAATTTTCATCGAGTCTTCAATGATAATATATCTTTCTCATGGCCTTTTGATGTATTTTACCACTTTTGAATGTAAAGAATATATGAATAACTAATAGAGTTTTGAACATATATTTAATATTTAAATATAAGTGGAATAATTTATAACCACAGCATGAATATTTTTGAAATATTGTGCGTTTTAGATATCTGCACAGTTTTAATAATTAAATATTTTAAACTAATTGTTTCGAAATTTTTTTTTCTGAGCGAATTTTTGTTTTACTGTGCTTACCTTTACTCGGAATATATTTTAAACTATAAAAATACATGTAAAGAATAAACGTCAAATATATTCGAGATGAAATCCAGTGTTTATATCAATAATTTAATTTAGCGAATTTATCATAGTCTTTCAGCAATTGTCTTGTCAATTTAAATATGACTGATGCTTGAAATATTGCATTTATAAAGTTTTTAATGCATATATATTTCAAAAATTAAAAGAGCTATTAACAAAGAGTACATGAGGCGAATAGCCCTTTGAGAGTATTTCAAAGATATATAATTTTATTTTGATCAACCTCTTAATTTTAGAAATATAGTGGTTATAACTTCTATATTTTAATATTTGAAACTATTTTGAAAGGTGGTTCTCATTTACATATTTTACCTTACTGCAATCAAAAGCTAATCAATTAGCAAGTACATGGTCAGGCTTTAAATGTTTAGAACGATAAATATTTGGATATATGATCATCTTCTACGTCCTTTAAATATAGTGGATTTAATTAATATAATTTAATATTTTAAAACATTTTGAAAGAGTGATTATAATTTCGACATTTTTACATATTAAACTATTTGTAATGATTTGGCATTTCTTTTATACGACGTGTTTTACTCTAAACAAATTTGTTTCCATTTGGTGCCAACGTTTTTTTCTAGACAGATATTCAGATGGTTTTAAAAATATTATAATTGGAATGATATGGAGTGTGATATTGAAACTAATTTAGTCGAGAAGGTTATTATTATTGATAGCGATCGAATCTAACATCTTCCTTTATTATTAAAGGTTTATTATTTAGAAGCAAACTGCATGAATAATAACGATAAATTTCGCCTTTATGATAATATTTCACGATATTTTCAAAGGTATTGTTGATAAGTAGATTATTTAGTGCTTATCTTTCAGGAATTTGGTTTATTTGCAGGTTGAAGTCACGCTGCACAACAGGTGGGTTATATGTTGGGCACATGATTTTATACGCATTATTACGATCTCAAACACGAATTAACTTAATTATCAATTACAATAATTAAGGTGGTATCATGTCTACTTCAATATATAAGCAGTAAAATTAAAGACACATAGATAAAAAGGTCATTTAATCAAATAAAACTATCCTATAAGACGTATGAATATTAAAAGGCCGGGTATCACTATATCCTTCATCAGTGTCTATATGGAAAATTACCGTGGATACAAGTTCGTATGTAGACCAGATCGACAGACAAATTTACATGCATTAGCTACGGAATAATGATAATATAATATGGTTATATTATTATTATATTATCAACATCATCCACGTAACGGCAAAACCTATTCTTTGGTGCCGTTACATGGATGATGTTTTTATTATTTGGGATCGTGATGTAAATGATCTCCTTCATCTTTTGTATAAAGTTAATGAATTTTACACTTCGATTAATTTTACCGTTGAGCATGAGTCCAATTTTTCTTTGCCTTTTCTGGATGTTCTCGTTACCCGCTCCTCCTTTGTTTTTCGAAATTCGGTTTTCCGTAAACCCACTTTTACCAACTCTTCTATCCCTGCGAATTATTTTTATCCTATATCCTCTAAAAAGCCTCTTTTATTGCTAGTTTTAATCGTGCATTTAATGTTTGCTCTTCTATCCCTGCTTTAGCTGATGAAAATAATTATTTTTCAAGCCTGGTTATGATACTGCTTAATCCTTTTATTTTATTTGTAAGAATTTTGCCCATGTTCGCCATAAATTTACTCAAATTGATACTAAACGTGTTACTATTAATGATCGTTTAGCTTATAAATCTTGTTTTCCTTACCATCCTAGGATTTTCTGTCCCTTTATTCAATTCTGTCATGATTTTGGTTTCAAACCTGCCAACACTAATGTTATTACTTTGTTCAATGGTATTCGTTCCTATAAATTTGGGAATATTGATGACTTTAAGAGCTATGCTGTGGTGTATGTGGTTCCCCTGTTGACTCCTGAAGGTGACTATAGATTTTACATCGGCAGCACTAAACGTAATGTCGACATCCGTCTAGCGGAACACACTCGTGATATCGGGAATGGTAAATTTTCTACTGCTTTTGCTCAATGTGTGGTTAGAGTTAATTTCCTGCCGCTCTTTGAAAAAACTTTCCTCTTAATTCGTTGTAAAAACCCTCGTAATATTTTCCTTTATGAATCCCTTTTTATTACTTTCCTTATATACATAATGTATGAGGAAAGTATTGTGACGGATGCGAAATTTCGAATTCGAGTTTTCGACGGGAGAGCACGTTTCAAGCATCCCTGATCACGAATCAAGCATTTTAAAGTGATGTCTGTGTGTGTGCGTGTGTGTGTGTGTGTGTGTGTGTGTGTGTGTGTGTGAAAGTATGTGAGTGTGTGTGTGTGTGTGTGTGTCAGTGAGCCTGTGGAGACGATAACTGACGAACGAATGGACCGATTCGAACCAAATTTGGTACAAAAATCACAATCCGTAAACACTGGTAGCCTATTGTTTTTATACGTAATCGAATGTTCAGAACCCCCCTAAATTTTCGAATGAAATTTTGAAAAAATCGTCAAAAAATCAAAACCGCTAATAAAGTTAAGAAATTTCTTATGTAATTTTTCATTAGAAAACGATTGGCATAAATTTTAGAACGCTAACATGAATCGATCTTGAGATATTGTACATTTTTCAAAAAAATTATGAAAATGTCACATAAAAAAAAAAAAATTCCTATTGAGAAACATGTTCACTTTTCAAATGTAATACCATGCGATAAATTGGGTGACATCATTCTCGTGGATCTAGCTCGTTCCATTCATGAAAAAATATACTTTGAATAATACTTTTGTATTTGAACGCCAATAGTCATTTATCTGCTGTAAGAATAACTTTTTTCTTAGTGCATAACGCTTGGCGAGATTTTGACGACGAATTTGGCGACGACTTTTTTGAAATGTTGCCAAATTAATGAAAATCTCGCCAAATGGATAACAATGATGCTAAATCAATGAAAATGACGACTAATTGCCGAAAATTCTATATCTTGGAAAGAATATTAGTATCTACTATAAGAAAAACCTATTTTTTTTACTGTAAAAGTAGTACATTACATTATATAAGGAAAATCATGTGTTGCCCACATCAGATTTTTTATATTTACCGTTAGTCAATTTGCAATTCTGATCATGCTCAAATTCTAAGTTGTGCTTGGCGACTCGTTCTCGACTCTATGCAATTCAAATATCTTTATAGTTAACTATGATGTCACCTTGTGAAATGTATGCTTGACTGTCTTTTTGAATTTGTACTTTTTTGGTAATGTTCATAACATATGTTTTTTAAGGAATTGTGTACCTATTTTTTAGGTATATTTGTGTTAATTATTATCCTATTCAACTTACTATGTTCAGATTATATTACTTTCCTTATATACATAATGTATAACGAAAGTATTGTGACGGGGTCAAAAATTCGAATTCGAGTTTTCGACGGGACAGCACGTTTCAAGCATCCCTGATAGCGAATTGAACATTTTAAAAGTGATGTCTCTGTGTGTGTGTGTGTGTCAGTGAGCCTGTGGAGACGATATCTCACGAACGAATGGAGAGATTCGAATGAAATTTGGTACAAAAATCACAATCCGTGAATACTGGATGCCTATTGATTTAAAACACAATCGAATGTTCAGAATCCCCCTAAATTTTCAAGTGAAATTTTGAAAAAAATCATCAAAAAATCAAAACCTTTAATAAAGTTACGCAAATTGACATTTCGTATGTAATTTTTCCTTAGAAAACGATTGATATAAGCTTTAGAACGCTAGCATGAACCGTTCTCGAGATATTGCACATTTTTCAAATAAATTTATCAAAAAATCCCATAAATTAAACAAATATATATTAACTACTAAGAAACATGTTCACTTTTCATGTGTAATATCATGCGATACATTTTATGACATCATTCTTGTGGATCTAACTCTTTCCATTCACGAGAAAAGATACTTTGAGTAATAGTTTTGTATTTGAACGCCAATAGTCATTTATCCGCTGAAAGAATAAGTTCGTTCTCCGTCCGTAATGTTTGGCGAGATTTTGGCGACGAATTTAGCGAAATGTCGCCAACTTGGCGACATTTTAAAATGTTACCAAATTAAAGAAAATCTCGCCAAATGGATAAAAATGACGCCAAATCAATGAAAATGACGACTAATTGAAGAAAATTCAATATCTTGGAAAGAATATAAACATCTACTATAAGAATAACATTTTTTTAAACTGTTAAAGTAGTAAGTTTATTACAGTATATAAGGAAAGTCATGTGCTGCCCACATCAGATTTTTAATTTCCTTATATACATAATGTATAAGGAAAGTATTGTGACGGGATCGTAAATTCGAATTCGAGTTTTCGACGGGAGAGCACGTTTCAAGCATCCCTGATCACGAATCAAACATTTTTGAAGTGATATCTGTGTGAGTGTGTGTGTGTATGTGTGTGTGTGTGAAAGTATGTGTGTGTTGGCGTATGGTGGGAAGTGGGGACATTCATATGTTTACACACCTTCCAAGTGGGGACGCACCGGCAAGTGGGGACGTCCTCGCTTTGGATTTTTGCAGAAATGTGGTATTTAATGACAGATAATATTCTGAAAAAAGTTTGGTTGACTTTTGGCATAGGTCCCCAGTTAGGTAGTATATATATATAGTCTGTGTATAACTGTGTATAGCTCGCGAATATCTGTGTGTGTCATGCAAAAAGACACGTCCGCGGTTTATCAGAATTGCAACATATTGTGTGTATGCGGAACTGGTTTTCAGAGGGAAGGCGTTAACTGCCCTCTAGCTAAATCTGCGAAACACCCGTGTTGGTATTTGAGGGAAACCGAGGACAACTCATAGAACTATCAAATTGAGGTATTAGCATCTTGGGAGCCCCTAGAACCACTAGAGCCCCCCTAAAGGAACCCCCCCCCCCAAAGACATATGCATGCATTTTTTTAGCTGGCACAATCCTCTCCTCAAATTGTTGTAATTTTGATTTTGAAATATATTTCTAACTCGCCAAAAGAGAAAAATATTACACTTCTGAAACTAATGTAATTATTTTTTCTTTTGAGGTCCCATTTATAGTTTGGGAACCAATCTTATAAGAAACAGATTCCAGCCAGACTGTATTTTATTATTTCCCATATGTCAAGAATTATTCCCGTCCAGGAAGCAAAAAGTGTTTAGAAATTAAGTATATACAACCATCTCCACAGCATATTTTTGCATAGCATTTATAGAAATACAGTGTGATTCAGTTTTTGAAGAGTTGTGTGTAATTTAATAACACAGTCATTCTCTCTATATGTATATTCTGTATCTCTGTAAGCATTTGCCTGGTAATAAATTTAGCACAGGTTCGGAATTCAAAACACGATTAACTCAAACCGCGAAGAGCACTTTTTTTTTAATTCAATTAAAACTTATATTTCAAAAACTTTTTTTTTATTTTCTTTTAATCCTTAGACTCTTGGTACTGCATTTTCTCTTCAGTGAGTTAGAAAAACATCGCTCCTGAGATGGTTCAACAGTTTATTTGATGCTGTTAATACGAGTTTTAAAAAGACTTCTTAAAATCGGAAAAATGGATGTACTTTATTTTAAATGTAAGCGGTCTGAGAGCAAAAATGTTGTTCTGACTTTAATATATACACATTTAAACTTGCTTATACACTTTTAAAACACGGACCATGCATATACACCTTTAAAACGCGGACCATACGAATACACCTTTGAAACGTGGACGATGCATATACACCATTAAAACGCGGGCCATGCGTATACACCTTTAAAACGCGGACAATACATATACACCTTTAAAACGCGGGCTATGCGTGTACACCTTTAAAACGCGGACGATGCATATACACCGTTAAAACGCGGACGATGCATATACACCGTTAAAACGCGGACCATGCGTATACACCTTTAAAACGCGGACAATGCATATACACTTTTAAAACGCGGACCATACGTTTAAACCTTTTAAATTAATTATTTTTCAAAAAAAGAAATATTTAGAACTAGATTGCTTTCAACTTGGTTCGTTTACTCCGAAAATTAATAGGTGTCTGAGTGATGTTCATCGATTGAAAAATGCTCACCAAACTTTATTCGATTTATTCAATTTGTTCGAAAGATATGGCACTACATTAAAAGAAAATATAGATGAATAAATGTTTTAATATCTCGAGAGCAGATCGGGATAATTTCTAAATAATGATGTCCATTCATTTCGGATTTAAGCTGTTTGTTTAGAAAGCATTCACTAATTTGATAATAGCGCGGACCATGCGTATACACCTTTAAAACGCGGACAATGCATATACACTTTTAAAACGCGGACAATACGTTTAAACCTTTTAAATTAATTAATTTTCAAAAAAAGAAATATTTAGAACTAGATTGCTTTCTACTTGGTTCGTTTACTCCGAAAATTAATAGGTGTCTGAGTGATGTTCATCGATTGAAAAATGCTCACCAAACTTTATTCGATTTATTCAATTTGTTCGAAAGATATGACACTACATTAAAAGAAAATATTGATGAATAAATATTTTAATATCTCGAGAGCAGATCGGGGGCAATTTCTAAATAATGATGTCCATTCATTTCGGATTTAAGCTGTTTGTTTATAAAACATTCACTCATTTGAAAATAGCGCGGACCATGCGTATACACCTTTAAAACGCGGACAATGCATATACACTTTTAAAACGCGGACCATACGTTTAAACCTTTTAAATTAATTATTTTTCAAAAAAAGAAATATTTAGAACTAGATTGCTTTCTACTTGGTTCGTTTACTCCGAAAATTAATAGGTGTCTGAGTGATGTTCATCGATTGAAAAATGCTCACCAAACTTTATTCGATTTATTCAATTTGTTCGAAAGATATGGCACTACATTAAAAGAAAATATAGATGAATAAATGTTTTAATATCTCGAGAGCAGATCGGGATAATTTCTAAATAATGATGTCCATTCATTTCAGATTTAAGCTGTTTGTTTATAAAACATTCACTCATTTGAAAATAGCGCGGACCATGCGTATACACCTTTAAAACGCGGACAATGCATATACACTTTTAAAACGCGGACCATACGTTTAAACCTTTTAAATTAATTATTTTTCAAAAAAAGAAATATTTAGAACTAGATTGCTTTCTACTTGGTTCGTTTACTCCGAAAATTAATAGGTGTCTGAGTGATGTTCATCGATTGAAAAATGCTCACCAAACTTTATTCGATTTATTCAATTTGTTCGAAAGATATGGCACTACATTAAAAGAAAATGTAGATGAATAAATGTTTTAATATCTCGAGAGCAGATCGGGATAATTTCTAAATAATGATGTCCATTCATTTCGGATTTAAGCTGTTTGTTTATAAAACATTCACTCATTTGAAAATAGCGCGGACCATGCGTATACACCTTTAAAACGCGGACAATGCATATACACTTTTAAAACGCGGACCATACGTTTAAACCTTTTAAATTAATTATTTTTCAAAAAAAGAAATATTTAGAACTAGATTGCTTTCTACTTGGTTCGTTTACTCCGAAAATTAATAGGTGTCTGAGTGATGTTCATCGATTGAAAAATGCTCACCAAACTTTATTCGATTTATTCAATTTGTTCGAAAGATATGGCACTACATTAAAAGAAAATATAGATGAATAAATGTTTTAATATCTCGAGAGCAGATCGGGATAATTTCTAAATAATGATGTCCATTCATTTCGGATTTAAGCTGTTTGTTTATAAAACATTCACTCATTTGAAAATAGCGCGGACCATGCGTATACACCTTTAAAACGCGGACAATGCATATACACTTTTAAAACGCGGACCATACGTTTAAACCTTTTAAATTAATTATTTTTCAAAAAAAGAAATATTTAGAACTAGATTGCTTTCTACTTGGTTCGTTTACTCCGAAAATTAATAGGTGTCTGAGTGATGTTCATCGATTGAAAAATGCTCACCAAACTTTATTCGATTTATTCAATTTGTTCGAAAGATATGGCACTACATTAAAAGAAAATATAGATGAATAAATGTTTTAATATCTCGAGAGCAGATCGGGATAATTTCTAAATAATGATGTCCATTCATTTCGGATTTAAGCTGTTTGTTTATAAAACATTCACTCATTTGAAGATAGCGCGGACCATGCGTATACACCTTTAAAACGCGGACAATGCATATACACTTTTAAAACGCGGACCATACGTTTAAACCTTTTAAATTAATTATTTTTCAAAAAAAGAAATATTTAGAACTAGATTGCTTTCTACTTGGTTCGTTTACTCCGAAAATTAATAGGTGTCTGAGTGATGTTCATCGATTGAAAAATGCTCACCAAACTTTATTCGATTTATTCAATTTGTTCGAAAGATATGGCACTACATTAAAAGAAAATGTAGATGAATAAATGTTTTAATATCTCGAGAGCAGATCGGGATAATTTCTAAATAATGATGTCCATTCATTTCGGATTTAAGCTGTTTGTTTATAAAACATTCACTCATTTGAAAATAGCGCGGACCATGCGTATACACCTTTAAAACGCGGACAATGCATATACACTTTTAAAACGCGGACAATACGTTTAAACCTTTTAAATTAATTAATTTTCAAAAAAAGAAATATTTAGAACTAGATTGCTTTCTACTTGGTTCGTTTACTCCGAAAATTAATAGGTGTCTGAGTGATGTTCATCGATTGAAAAATGCTCACCAAACTTTATTCGATTTATTCAATTTGTTCGAAAGATATGACACTACATTAAAGAAAATATTGATGAATAAATATTTTAATATCTCGAGAGCAGATCGGGGGCAATTTCTAAATAATGATGTCCATTCATTTCGGATTTAAGCTGTTTGTTTATAAAACATTAACTCATTTGAAAATAGCGCGGACCATGCGTATACACCTTTAAAACGCGGACAATGCATATACACTTTTAAAACGCGGACCATACGTTTAAACCTTTTAAATTAATTATTTCTCAAAAAAAGAAATATTTAGAACTAGATTGCTTTCTACTTGGTTCATTTACTCCGAAAATTAATAGGTGTCTGAGTGATGTTCATCGATTGAAAAATGCTCACCAAACTTTATTCGATTTATTCAATTTGTTCGAAAGATATGGCACTACATTAAAAGAAAATTAATATCTCGAGAGCAGATCGGGATAATTTCTAAATAATGATGTCCATTCATTTCGGATTTAAGCTGTTTGTTTATAAAACATTCACTCATTTGAAAATAGCGCGGACCATGCGTATACACCTTTAAAACGCGGACAATGCATATACACTTTTAAAACGCGGACCATACGTTTAAACCTTTTAAATTAATTATTTTTCAAAAAAAGAAATATTTAGAACTAGATTGCTTTCTACTTGGTTCGTTTACTCCGAAAATTAATAGGTGTCTGAGTGATGTTCATCGATTGAAAAATGCTCACCAAACTTTATTCGATTTATTCAATTTGTTCGAAAGATATGGCACTACATTAAAAGAAAATATAGATGAATAAATGTTTTAATATCTCGAGAGCAGATCGGGATAATTTCTAAATAATGATGTCCATTCATTTCGGATTTAAGCTGTTTGTTTATAAAACATTCACTCATTTGAAGATAGCGCGGACCATGCGTATACACCTTTAAAACGCGGACAATGCATATACACTTTTAAAACGCGGACCATACGTTTAAACCTTTTAAATTAATTATTTTTCAAAAAAAGAAATATTTAGAACTAGATGGCTTTCTACTTGGTTCGTTTACTCCGAAAATTAATAGGTGTCTGAGTGATGTTCATCGATTGAAAAATGCTCACCAAACTCTATTCGATTTATTCAATTTGTTCGAAAGATATGGCACTACATTAAAAGAAAATATAGATGAATAAATGTTTTAATATCTCGAGAGCAGATCGGGATAATTTCTAAATAATGATGTCCATTCATTTCGGATTTAAGCTGTTTGTTTATAAAACATTCACTCATTTGAAAATAGCGCGGACCATGCGTATACACCTTTAAAACGCGGACAATGCATATACACTTTTAAAACGCGGACCATACGTTTAAACCTTTTAAATTAATTATTTTTCAAAAAAAGATTATTTAGAACTAGATTGCTTTCTACTTGGTTCGTTTACTCCGAAAATTAATAGGTGTCTGAGTGATGTTCATCGATTGAAAAATGCTCACCAAACTTTATTCGATTTATTCAATTTGTTCGAAAGATATGACACTACATTAAAAGAAAATATTGATGAATAAATATTTTAATATCTCGAGAGCAGATCGGGGGCAATTTCTAAATAATGATGTCCATTCATTTCGAATTTAAGCTGTTTGTTTATAAAACATTCACTCATTTGAAAATAGCGCGGACCATGCGTATACACCTTTAAAACGCGGACAATGCATATACACTTTTAAAACGCGGACCATACGTTTAAACCTTTTAAATTAATTATTTTTCAAAAAAAGAAATATTTAGAACAAGATTGCTTTCTACTTGGTTCGTTTACTCCGAAAATTAATAGGTGTCTGAGTGATGTTCATCGATTGAAAAATGCTCACCAAACTTTATTCGATTTATTCAATTTGTTCGAAAGATATGACACTACATTAAAAGAAAATATAGATGAATAAATGTTTTAATATCTCGAGAGCAGATCGGGATAATTTCTAAATAATGATGTCCATTCATTTCGGATTTAAGCTGTTTGTTTATAAAACATTGCATTATATAATGTAGTCCACAGGTAGAATGTAAAAGAGATACAGGTAATTTTTCTATTTCATATATTTATAAAAAAATTAAGAGTGAGGCACCACAATGTATATTAGTAAGGAAAACTCTTAGTGGATCTACTTTTGTAAGATCTGTTATTTGGCTGTTGAGGCAAAGGGGGGGGGATTTTCATAAATTAGAGAAAATTTAAGACATTGGCAAAATACAAAACTTATTTTTTCTGATAAGACAGATAAATTCTCATATATATATATATATATATATATATATATATATATATATATATATTTAATTAGCAATATTGTCAACATGTATTTATTATTGGTATCTTATCAATTATGAAATTAAATAATTTTTCAAAACTTACTTTAGGTTTTTTTTCCTAAATCTAAGTTTTCTGTAAGTCATTATCAGTATCTCCATAATTTTTTAACACTTTACAACATAGTTGAAAAGTGTTTATGACTTTGTTCATTCTGTCTGTCCGTCTGTCTGTCAGTCTGTCTGTCCGTTAACACGATAACTGCCGTAAAAATGACTTTATCAATATGAAATTTTAATATGCTTTTCAGACGGTCTGTTGGACCTATGGGAATATAAATAAATCATATCACCCAATTAGTTTGTTATTGAACCCGGGTTGAAAAAATGAAATACATTGAACCCTGTGGGACCAAATTTTTCAAACATTTTTTAAGTACATTTAAAATTCACAAATAGCTTCGAAATTTTTAGGAAATATTCACAATATCCCATAAAATATATGAAAAATTTTTTAGTAAAATATATTAGGTAGTTTTTTAATTAAAAATTATTTAATATGGGGAGAAAAACGAATTCAATTAAATTTTGAATTTTGCGATATCCTCCATAAAGAAAAAATAGATATATTATATAATTAATATCTTTCCAAGAGTTCAATTAATTTGTATATGAAAGAGGCCTAACATTTAAAAATAAATTTGGTAGATAATAATTTTTCAATTTTTTTTTTTAATTTTACATAACTTTTCATGATATACTTATTTGATGGCGTTTTTAATGCACTTTCCTACGTCCTAGAGAGTTAAAATTTGGTATACTTCTTAAATTTGTAGAACATTTTATTCTACAACAATTTTGTGGATCTTTAAATATAGATCCAACATTTTTTTCGAAATGGCCTGCATATAATCACTTCTATAAATCATTGTTGCACGTTCACTGTCTGCACATTCACTTTTATAAATCATTGTTGTAATATTGTTAAAAATTCTGATGTGGACAGCACATGTCTTTCTCTACAGACCCATATTCACGTTCTCTTTATTTCTTCAATAATAATTTGAGTTTATCTGCACAAAATAACATCCATAGGTATTTTAAATGACATTGAATTTGCACCTTAAACTTAAATTTGGTTCTCATTTGATAGATAGACTTATTGTCAAAAGTGGCGTAGCGAAAACGCAAAAAAACTAAAATATCTCAAGAACGGTTAGTCCTAAAGTAATGGGGTTAGTCTTATTATTTTTGTTGTCAAAAATCAAGTATAAAATAGGAATTTAATTGATATAATTGAGCACACGTAGTCTTTTATTTTTATATTTAACGATTTTTGCGGCCCATTTCGCAAAACAGCCCGTTCCTTTTTCCCGAATCGTACTAGAATAACCTACAAGTGATTTATATAACAAATTTTGTTGAATTTGGTATAGAAATCACTTGTAGGTTATTGAAATATTATACACTAAATTGTGTTAAATTTGGTCCATTAGTTTTTAGCTAGAGTGGAAAAAAACAATTTCTGCCGGACATTTCGTAAAGAAGGCAGATTCTTTTATTAAGAATCGTACTATAATCAAATGAACATCAGGCTTTCCCACAAAAACTTACCTACCAAATTTTATTAAATTCGGTCCATTAGTTTTTCAGTTAGAGTGAATGCAATATCCTCACAGACACACAGAAACACACATAGATACACCCTTACACACACGGAGGTCTTCCTAAAAATAGTTCTTTCGTGTTCTGGAAGTCCCAAAATGTGTAGATCCTTGGAAAATTCGAGTTCCGATCTTCGGCATGATTCCAATACTTTGAGTACATACACACGCACACGCATATATTATCTATGTATCTGTGTATTATCTGTGTATCTAAATTCCGTGCCTGCGCAATTACAATAGTTGTGATTTTAAATGATCCCTAAACTTTTATTATTTCTTCAACGAAGCCTAATTTTAACTTATGCAGAATGCAAATATCTCAAGCGATGGTAAGGTGAGTTACATAAGAGTTGCTGAATTTTTTTCGCACAAAATTATTTAGCTCTGGAGTCTGGAATACAAGTTATGTGAATGAAATATTCATTGATTTTGAATAGAAAATCAGATGAGTTATATTTCGATACAGTTTTAAATATTTAAGTATACTAAATTACTGTAGTACTGTGATAATGTAAAAGATATCACCACTGAACGTATCACATTTTAGAGATTTTTAAATGAAATTACATTTCAGTTGGAAAGTGTTTCATAATCAATGCTTATGCATGATTGATCTCTCTTGTTCTATTTCTTAAGATTTCAGAATTAAGATTTTTCATTTATCCAGTTTCTGCATATTTTGAACATTTATTATTAGTTATTCTTTTAACCTTGTTCTAAATCTTATCAATGTTTTTTGTTATAGACCTATTTAAAAGTATTTTATAATTTTTTTCAAGGTCATCATAAAAATTCATTTACCATGAAGAATTCAAATTCTTTTGGGGGCAATTTTAAAGTCATCCCCCCTCCCATATAATTTTTCAAAATTATTTCAACTTTAATTGTATGTCAAAATTACAGATTATTTCCGGATATGGCTGTTTCTTAAGTTTTCTCATCTTTCTTTTTTTTTTTACTTTTCTAAGCTGAATCATTTACTATTATGTATTCCTTTCTTATTTTTAAGAAGGCCTGTCACTAATTTTCTTTTAATTTATGGGATTTTATTAATGAGTTTCGGCGAATTTTAATTATTTTAAATTCTTGTTTATACCTTTTGATCACTTACTCTATAACGTTTAAATCATCGCGATTTCGATATTTCGATACTTTTTCCGTTATATTGTTGGACATTATGAATTGAGCAACCCTTTCTTGTAAAAATTCCCCAATATGTTTATTTCATAACAATTAAATTCTTTATCCCTTTGAAGGAATTTTATTTTCCTTAATATTTCGACGCTTATGAATTAAAAAATATCACTTTGTATCGCTAAACACATATGACATTTTACTAATTTACTCGAATTTTAAGGATCAACAGAATGGGAGAGGGGTGGGGGGCGTAACCCAACTTTGTCGGCGTCTACGGATAAGTTGAAAATCGGACAAATTTAACTTTCAATTGCTGAAATTTCTCTGAGGGAGAAACTGTCGAACACCGAAACTTTAAAAAAATGCGAAATTCTTACGATCTATAGCTTCAAAATAAATAGAAAGTATGGCTGGGTTGGACGGAATAGTAACCTTTAAACGATCTATGTTCGGTACCCTCCTTCACATTTACCGTATAGTCGTTTATGGGCAGTACATATGTAGGTTAAAGTAGAACAACAGTACGTCGTCGCAATATCAGGAATTTGGTTCCGAAAAACTCACCCCCCCCCCCACCACCACCACACACATTCCCAAAGTTGATGTCCTTTATTTGCTTTAGGCTTCGTCAGCTGCAGCATGTATCCGAAACTAAGAAGCCTTATTCGAATATAGGAGTCTTGCCCGAAACTATTGCATATGGATTAATTTTTCTTTTAATTTATCATGAATATTTAACCAAAAAATAAATTCACAAGCCGGAACTAGCGGGCATGAGTTTCGCGTAGCATTTTTATTTTGATGCACAATATTTTATTACGATTACACATCCGCTTTCGAAAACCCTTTAAAACTTGAAGCAGTTGTAAGAATGATAAAAGCCCTTAGTACAGCGTGTAAAGTTCGGTAGGGCGCTGGGTTAAAGGATAGAATCGTCACCTCCGCGTATCAAAACACATCGGTCATGTATCAAAACACATAGGTAATCACGAGTAGGAAGAAAATTGGAATGTGGATTGCACTTATTCTCGGCTACAAGTGCAATAAATCCGTAGCAGTATGGTAGAGTTTGTTGACATATTTTCCTCGCTCCACAGAAAGGATTGTTTAGGATTAAAATCATTCTATGCTATAATAGAGTTTGGCGTAGATTTCCTATATATCTACGGAGTTAAACGGCTAAAAAGTATAAAACGGATATATTAGACGAAAGGTCTAAGGATAGGATATCTACGGAGTTTGCCCGGTCATTGCTTTAGCCGCTAGTTTTTCAAATTGAATCGCCACGTGGGAATTTTAATACCTGGGCTGGGGACAGGAGAAATGAATGTTCACTCCAGGCATGGGGAACAATGAAAACCCTTTACAATAACACGGAGTGTATCGCTTATCTTGAGTGGTCAAGCCCAGAGAAATGCGATTTCACCCTACGAGGGGGAGGAAGCTAACAAAGGGCGAAGGATGCCGCTAGTGGTGTTCAGTCAAGGTACTTTAAACATCTGTTACACTTCTGTTCAGTTACACTTACCACTCATTTGGTTGTAAATACTGCTGTAACTTTTTGTGACTTTTAGCGATCGATAGGTACCCATACAGTTCTTTCTCTCAGATGCTTGTGAATGCATTCAATTGTAAGTCTTAAAGGTGTTGATCATTTTTTAAGATGTTCACAGAAAGATATTGACTAAACTACAAAAGTGGCCTCCATTTTGGCCGGTTCACATCAAAATTAAAAAAATTATTATTCTTATATTTAGCTCGTAAAAATTTACTTTATGCACAATTTTTAACAAGAAAATAAGTGTGCCGATTTTTGGAATGCTAGAACTGGCTGTTTTGTAGGACTTATTATTATAGACATTTAGAATACACTTATACATACACTTATAGACATTTTGAAAAATAGTTAATGTGATGGGATCCTTCAAGAGCAAAATTCGGCAACTATTAATGCATTTCTGCAGTTCCTATCATTTACAAAATATGATAGTTTGAACTAAATGCCTTATTAAAAATCCATTTAAAAATATTTTTAAAAACACGTTTAAAGAACAATCACAGTAGTCAAAATATTTTATAAAAATATTAATTTATAAAAAAAATATGCTGTTTAAGATAATGACTAAAACTCGAATTATATGCAATTTCGCATATATATATATACATGCAATTGCATATTTGAACACTTAATTATAGAGCATATAAATGCATAAAAGGCCTTTAATCTCATATTTCAAGTACTTTATTTTTTTTAGCTTGTATTTTTTATATTTTAACTATTTTTTTACCCTTTTTAAATAACTAGATAAGTTAACATCGGAAGAAGCTAAACATATTTCTCATTCAACACTCAAATTACGTGAGTTACTAAGGTCATGCAAATATCACAAGAAATGCAGATAAATCCTTCCAGGATAAAATAACAAGAGACAGGTCTGGTAAAAGAGATGGAAAGTCAACTTATACCTGACGTTTTACATACGCCTTTTTCAAAGAGCTGTTATGTAAAATTTTCTGTATAAGAATTGTCAGTAAAAATGCCTAAAATTAAATCTAGTAAATTAACCCGAATAAAATCATGTATTTATAATCATAGGAAAATCTGACTACATGTGGTGTTATTATATTGTGTAATATGCGAGAAAAAATTATTCAGAAAAATATCCGATAAATCAGCATGTAAAAACTGCTATTCACATTTCAGAGAAACAAAAACAAAAAAAGGAGAGTGGATACTCAATTATAACTAAGTTGTTTTCAGAATGGAATATCGAAGAACTAAATATCCCTTTCAATTTAAAAGATTACAAGTACTGTCCAATAATATCAGTTGATATTAAAAGAACATTTTTAGCATTAAAATGCTTTTAGATGATGAACGACAAAGTCTACGCGTCAAGAACTCAGAAAAGCACATTAGTTGGTTACAGCAATGAAATTTACTTACAATAATATGAAACTTTTAACTTGAATAATGACATAAGAACTTTTTCAGTAATAGTTTGCATGAGTTTGGATGAAATTCTCCGTTTTTAAATGCTTTCAGATGCATAAATGATATTCGAACAAAATATATAAATACATGCATTTTCTTTTAAAATTGATTACTTCTTGAATTTTAGGTGCATATTTTCATGCATATTTTGACAAATTTTAGTGCATATATATTAGTTATGACATTAATGTAGTATCGAATGAGATATATCGTGTATCGGCAGTTATGTAAGGGGCGTCATAACTATCCATTGATAATAATTACGTTGTTTCTCCATATATAATTGTATTATGTTCTTCATAGAGCCTATAATGGAGTACTAAATCCAACACTGTAAACAACCACATTTGATCGTCGACCTCCCTCCCCTGTTCGAGATCATGACGACACCTATATATCAATCTTGACACTTTTTAAAAAATTTTAAATTTTTGATTTTCATAAATTTCATTGAACTGTCGGCAAAAAAATATCAATATTTTTCGTCAAAAGGCTCTCTTTTGTTTGTCCCAAGGTTGCCTTATCAGCAAGCACTATTGAGAGGGAAATTATACGCTCTTATTAAACATCGAGTTTTTGCAATAAATTAATTTTTAGCATTTGACAGCAGAAGTTTGGATCCTTTAATCTTTATTGTTAAATTATTACAAGATATTTTTAGATATATCTGATTGAAAACTGTAAGCATAGACAATAGCCATGGTTTTGGAAAGATGAGGATGACAATCAAAACGTTCATAATGTCGGATTTGATTTTCTGTTTGGACCCTATAGTACAGAGAACTAAATAGTTTAAAAATCGTTTTCGAAAATTTTTCTATGTTTACGGGTTTAAGCTTCAAACTAAAAAAAATCCTTTTAACATAACTAGGGGTAATTGTGTCACTTTAAATGGATTATAAATTCTTTTATTAACAGACATATCCGTAAAATAACACTTAACAACTACCCATAAAATAATTATTTTGACATATGAATATCCCTTAAACAAAAATCATTCATTTCTATTGTATCGAAACTAGTCCGCAATGGATTACATATGATGGGACATTTTCATTTGTCGAGTCGAGATTCTGAATACATACCTTGACAGAAACTTTTAATTCATTAACAAATCAGATTTTACGTAACTAATGATTATTATTGCAATGGTTTGGTAAAATATGTGCTTTTAAATTTAAATTGTAAATCAATTATTGTTTATCTTCAGAAGATTTGAAAAATTTCTTTATTTTTCTCAAATCCAGTTAATGTATTTTTTTCTGAAATATGTAAAATATAACTGTTTGCATGTGATATTATTATCATTAAATCTACTTCCTGTCATCCAGCATTTTAGAGATGTTTAAATAAAATTGCATTTCAGCTAGAAAGTGTTTCATAATCAATGCTTTATGCATATTAATCTTTCTTGTTTAGTAATAACACAAGAACCGGAGCAGCTAGAAAGCCCAAATTTAGCTTGTCGTTGACTTTTGTGATATACATTAATTATTTGTATTCTAAACCGTATCGGGTTGTATTGTATTTTAACCTTTGTATTTATACTTATTTTGGATACCAAAAATATCGGATTTGCCTCGCCTCAGGATATGATGAAATGACACACTTGAACCTGTCAAAAGTAAGAGACGTGTTTATAAATGAATAACACAAGATGACTTGGGTTTGCTAAACCGACATACACTTAGTTTCAGTGCATTCATCAAGAATCATATTTTTTATGTGCTAAAATTTTTGAAACTATGAAATTTACTTACTCAGAAATGCATAGTTAATCATATTTTAATGCCTTTCTTATTATGTAGCTGAATGATCCCCAATAACTACAAAACTGGCCGCCATGTTGGTAGTATAGCTACATGGGAACATCCTTCAACATTTTGTGTCTCTTAAAGGTATAAAAAAAAAGTCGTAACACTTAATCAAAATGATTCTATATTTTAAATCCGATCATAAGCAACTGGTTCTAAAAGACCCAGTATGTTTCGTTGTCGCATACAAGCCTTTCTCATAGGCATTGCCAGAATCTCAGAGGGAGCGGGAAGGGGAGGGTTCAAGGAACGAATGGGACTACAATGCTGGATACTGTTTTGCCAATATGGACATCAATAAGCAAAATATTCTTCGTGCAAAGGATAAGGGAAACGTGAACAACGTATTCAATCGCTAATAAAAGGGAAAAGCAGCATACAACTGTTTCAAGGATATGCTGGATCCCCTTCGTTAGTGCTATAGAGCCAACAAGCCTGAAGTCAAAAAGACGAAATGGGCACAAACAGAAGTGTGCATATGTCAATGCCATGGATCGAATAATGTTCAAAGTCAATGATAAAACTTACATCAATGAAAAGTTGCAATATTTAATTTTTGTATTTAAATTTTTTTATGAAACTTACAACCAGATTACTGAAAATTCTTACTTAAAGGTTTTTTCTACCTCATGTAAATTTATTATCATGGGCAAATAGTAAGGATCTTAGAGTATGTGTGTGTGTTGAGGGGTTGACGATCAAATGGAGGTTGCAATGCTGAATATAATATTTTGGTTACAATCTAATAAATTAACCTAAAATAGCATTCATTTATATCCATCTGCCGTAATATGAATGTTATAAATAGAGAATCAGTATTATGTAGACCGGTGGTTGTCAACTTTTTATGCGTGTGACTTATAACGTTAAAACACATCTACTCTCTTAATGCGCACTATATGCACCAATAAAATATAGCTTACGACCCTACAAGAGCAATTTATAATTTTATAACTCGAGGATAGATCAGATTCAGAACTGTAACCCTCATTTGATCGTCTACACTCCCATAGACTATTTTTGGGATCCCAGCATGCCCCATGCCTATGATAGGAAGTTTGCATATAGAAGGAAAAACATTGCAATAAGAATTTTCAGGAATCTGGTTGTAACTTTCATAAAAGAAAGCATTTTTCTTTTAAATCCAAAAAGAAAATCTTTCACCTTTACCCTGCTGCAAGTTTTAGCATTAATGTAGCATTAATGTTTGGCATTATTCAATCCACGACTTGTGTAGATATACCACTATGTTTCTCCTATTTGTGCATATTTTGTCTTTTTGATTTTAAGTTTGTTGGTTCTTTAGCACTGACGAAGGAGATTCAGCGTATTCTCGAAACAGTTGTCAGCCACACTTTTATTTTATTTTTGTTTGAATATCTTAGCTTTGTTTTCCCAATCATTTCCACAAAGTGATTGTGTTTTCTTATTGGTATAAGGAAGAAATGTGAATAACAATTTAAAAAGTTAAAAGTTATAAAAGAAAAGCGAACTCTTTTTTTAAAGTTAAAAAAAATATTAAAACTATTTCATAATTTGTTATTAAAACTATTTCATTACTCAACCGTTTATATTTGAAACGTGAAATTCCCTCTACTCCATTGTTCGTAACTCACACATTATTGAAAAATTAAATTGTACGGAACTCGTATGTTGCAAAATTTTTCTTCATATGTACTTAAATCGCAAGAAATGGCACAAAATTTTAGTTCTGCGAAAGTCGCGCATACGGAAGTCAGCCATTACCGTATTTAAGAGTGTCCGCACCAATCTATCTCTGCACTACTCTATGTAACTGGGAACCTATGTTAAATTTTATAATCGCTTTTTCAAAGAGAAGATCTCTTTAAAAAAATCGGTATAGATAACTGGTGGGACAACGGTAATCTCAAAGGAAGAGCCTCTTAAAAGGACAGGTGTATAACATATACTATCCCAAACATCTTGAACCCATTTCCTTCGATAGTAGCTCTTTGTCCATTCCAAATCCTATTATTTTACGAACCCTGGTTGAAGTCGGCTGAAATCCACCTTCTAGGTACAGTATCGCACAATAGACAGTCCCTTTACCCGTAGGCTGTCGGTCAAAGAAAAAAGAGGGACACCTTGGAACAGGAAAGAAAGGACCTCCAGAAAAAGGATTTTTATTTTAGACACATCATCCATAATATCATGATTCATCTAATATACATCAGAATGTTTCTCAAATCACGCGTTTCTTTTTTCAAATAATTAAATAAAACGAAAATAATAAAAAATTATTTGTTTAGTATATGACTTTCTCTACAGATTAACAAATCTCTATTTTGTTGGGAGAAATAACACAATCTAGTGCATGCTTACAATTAGAACTCACTAAAATTAATAGACTTATTGCAGTTGCTAATCAAAAAAATATGCATAAGAAATCTCATGTAAATTGCTTTAATATTTCGTTAGATATTGTGCACTCGGTGGAAAAGTAAAATATATAATATCTCGAAAACGGCCCATGATAACTACAAAAAGATAATGTCCAATAATTAGTGGGTAACTGTATTTAAAAATAATTTTGTCATAAGATAATAGTTAAATATTTATTGTTTTGAGTTTTCTCCATTTTGGATCAAAAACGTGTAATATCCCAAGAACAGCGTAAATTTCGGTACTAGAAGTTGTGTCATGGGCTTTTAAATACAGAATTATATGTAAAGGAGTAATTTTTCCCAAAATATAATTATGTTTTACTATCCGTCGAAAGTTATTAATCCGTTATAATTTCTTTGATCTTGTATTTTTCAGATTTTTTTTCATTACCTTAAATATAATAGGCCTAATGTCATGAGGGGATTTTTATGTTGAATTTATTTTTTGTTTTCAGCCAGTAATTTGGTTTTGACAGGTTCTAACGCTATTATTATTATTTTATTACATTAGGTGTTTCATTTCATTGATTCTCTAGTATGTTCATGCTTAATTACATAGGTATAAAGACCATTTCTTTAAAATTATTTTACGATGTAGACTTTATAGTTAGTTTTTCATTAAATTTTCAACAATTTTTTATGTGAGTAAAGTTTTCATAGTTGAAAAGCCGAAAATACTGGAGTCTCAGATTTGAAAATTGCAAATGTCGAGATATTCGATATTAATTTTGTCCCGGAATTAATTGCCTAACACTTTTCTTGTTAGTTTTCAAAGTGCATGGACATGTCGTATATTAATAATAAAGCCAATTAGTAACTTTAATTCTTCCAAATATTTAACATAGTGAATTGTATGTTAATTTATTCCTTCGTAACATTAAGATGAAACTCCTGCTTATTTAGAAAGCAGTTACTTTTAAAGTTGTAAGAATTTCAAGTAGTTAAGTGCCATCGTGAAAATATAAATAAATAAAATGTCCACCTCTAATCGTAAGGTAATGTTTCATCAGAATTTTACATTAGCATTCAAATATCCGATAACATTAACATTTGTTCTTAATTTATTATTTTTTAAATGTTCATTGCATCTTGTACACAAGTACTTCTGGACCCAAAAAGTTATATGAGAATTTATATCAATAAGTTGTGCATATGAATTTATTGAAAATGTAAATTTTAATATAAATTACATTTTAGAGCAGATTAGAGGTTTATTTATGACAAATTAGGCCGTTATGTATCAAAATTTCTGTATCAAGTGAAAACTAAAGTGCAATGCTGATTTATGGCGATATAACTTTTTTTAATAATTTGGAATTCTATATATAGAGAAGTTAGGATAGATTTATGGATTTTTGCGGAGAATTTAAAAGAAATGGTCGGCTCTATTTCTAGTGTATGACCTTTCTGTGTAAACACATCCAGAGATTTGAAGAAGGATCATGAGATGTTGACAAGCTACTGGTGGAAACAGAGCTAAATGCCTAAATTAATGCTTAGGAAAGGTTATGAAAGTAATGGGGATAATACACATAAAAGCAGTAGAGTTGTTACTCTCCCGATCTCCCCCACCCCCCTTGTCTCATGAAAAATTTTATTAATCATAAAATATATCTTGATCAATTGGTCATTCAATACATCAAATTTGCATTAGGTGATATTTTCTTTTGTTGCGTTCGTTTCAGATTCTATTCGTGTCACTTTACATGTACTCGCTTCTAGTAATACTTTGCTTGTATTGAGAATACTGGTGCTTAATGTGGGTAATTAAAATGTTTTGTATGTTTCGAACTTCGCTTTCGCTGATTATAGAGATTCTAAAATCTCACATTCTTCCGAAGTAGCGTATTTTTCGAAGACTTTGATCAAACGTGAAGAAATTTATTAAAATAAAAATTGTTTCAAATCGCTATTGAAAAGAAACTGATATTATATATTTTCATTAATATTAACATTGAACAAATTAAAGGTGTCAACCAATTTCGGAGGCAAAAAACAGCCACCTTTCGTCAAAGAAAAGACTGAGAATCCATACCAACAAAATTATTGCTAAATGAAAATTGGAGAAAATGAAAAGAAAGAAACTAAGAATAATGTAAATAAACAAAAGAAGGATTAACTTGCTCATGACCAAGAATACAAATTTAAGTACGCCATGATGGAATAAATATAAAATAATCTGTTTCGGAAAACACATTTTGAGTCCCATCATCAACTAATTAAAAAAATATATAGGCACAAACAATTATAAAAATACTTATGAATAATCGACTAGAAAATTGTGTACTATGTACTAAAAAGAATATAAAAGAAACAAGCAACTTCAAAATGTTGAAGAATTCTATGTACCGGTGTCAAAAAAAAATAAATAAATGAAAATTTCAAATCTTAAAAATTTAGTCCTGCTTGAAACTTGTCATTAGAAATGCAAACTAAGTGATCCATAGGGCAACCTACATATTTGCAAAACAAGATTATAGACTATACCATTCAGCTGAAAGTGATAGAAGATAGTACAAGACTATTTTCTTTTACTCAAAATAAATAATGTAGTATACAGTATATAATTTATCAAAATATTTGAAAATAATTTTAATTTGGGTATCAGTTTCCATTGCTAAAGTAAAAAATAAATAAATAAAATAAAATAAAATACATGATTTTATGAAGAGTGAAACTAAGGAATCTCGGTCTCCTCTTCAAACACGCAGCTCGTATATATGTTAAAGAGTATACTTTATTTCATGTATTGTTTATTTTATCAGCATATTTATACAAATAATATTTTTAGCACTTAAAACATAAACACTTAAACACAGTAAAATATAGATTTTGGAAAGTAAATGCAGTTGAGGTTCTGGAAAATCTTGAGCCCCTCCTTCAATTAACAGCTTGAACAAAATACAAAGAAATATACCATATATATATTTTATTGAAATTTTACAAAAATTTTGCAAATAATTCTAACAGTCTAGAGGACTTTTCGGTAGCTTAAATTGACTTCGATTTTAATTGAACACGGAAATTAATTTTATTTTCAGAAAAATGGAAATAGAACAAGAAAGATCAATCAAGCATAAATCCTTGATTATGAAACACTTTCCAACTTCAATGTAATTTTATATAAACATCTCTAAAATGCGATACATTCCTCGGCAATACTTTTAAAATTATCACAATACTACATTAATTTATTATCTTTGAAAACTTAAAACGTCATCGAAAGAAATGAACTTCATTTAAATGACGGTAATGAAATATAAATTGCCTGGTTTAACCATCTCTAAAATGCGATACGTTCCTCGGTAATATTTTTAAAATTATAATACTACAATAATTTATTATATTTGAAAACTTCATCGAAACACAAATGAACTTCATTCAAATGACGTCATCGAAATATAAATCGTCTCTATATAAAAGCAGCATTTACTTTATAAACATTTTTCCAATCCTTTCATTCATCTCAATACTATAACAATTTATTTTATTTAAAAACTTAAAGCCATGGAGGTACAAGTAATTTAACTCTATGCTTAAAAATTCATCGAAAGCAGCGTCTGGTTGGTTCTCTGTGTAAAATCAATCAATGTTTCATTCATATCAGCTATATTGCAGACTCCATGAGCTAAATAATTTTGCGTTAAAGAAATTCAGCAATTCTTATACAACTAATTCTACATCTTTTAGTGTTTACATTTTCCACAAATGAAAATTAGGCTTCGTTGCAGAAATAATCAAAGTTTGATAATGATTTAAACTCAAATATATTGTTATTGCGTTGTTTCAGTATGCAGATGCACAGAATTTAAACAAAAATAAAGTGGTTTTAGGACGGATACAACACTAAATATGAATTAAAAGAACTCTAAAAATCACGATTTTGATACGAGATGGATGCCATATTTCATTTGGAAGTGGGTCACGTGATCTCTTCATATAATGGTCACGTGATCACTTCATATAAATGGTGTAATTTTATTATTTTAATTTTTATTTAAAAAACTACTGAATATATTTTGCTGGAATTTCTTTATATATTTTATGGAATAACTTGAATATTTGCTACAATTTTCGAAGCAATTTGTGAATTTTAAATTTGCTTAAAAATGTTTGAAAAATTAGGTCCCACAAGGTTCAATGTATTTCATTTTTTCAACCCGGGTTCAATCGAAAACTAATCAGGTGATATTATTTATTTATATTCCCATAGGTTCCACAGACCGTCTGAACAACATACTAAAATTTCATTTTGATAAAGTCATTTTTACGGCAGTTATCGTGCTAACACACAGACAGACAGAATGAACAAAGTCGTAAACACCTTTCAACTAATAAATAATAGATAATTTGGCATCACGTCTGATGTTATAATAGCAAAAATTAAGCACACGTCCACAACAGAAAGTCTTTATTTTACTTCCTATAAGACGTACAAAATTTTTTTAAAAAAGGGCCAGAGCGCTTTCGAGCATAAGTACGCTTTTTATCTGTGGCTACATGGAAATAAAATTTGAATCGTTCATATATATAGACCAGATATAGCGACAAAATTTGTATAAATACAATTTACAAAATAATCTACATTTAGGCAAGGATAAATCAAAAACTATAAAACAATTTTTTTAGAGTTTCAAAAATTCCAACAACAAAATAACAGCATAGTAAATTGCAATTTAATTACAGAAATCGAAAAAAAAAGGGGGGGGGGCAACCAAGCATAATCCCAAAGATGGGGGATTCATCTTTGGGATTATGCATGGTTGCCCCACCCCTTTTCGATTTCTGTATTTAAATTGTAATTTACTATGCTGTTCTTTTGTTGTTGGAAATTTTGAAACTCTAAAAAAATTGTTTTATAGTTTTCAGTTCATCCTTGCGTAAAAGTAGATTATTTTGTAAATTGTATTTATGCAAATTTTGTCGCTATATCTGGTCTATATATGAACGATTCAAATTTTATTTCCATGCAGCCATTGATGAAGAGCATACTTATGCTCGAAAGCGCTCTGGCCCTTTTTTAAAAAAAATTTGTACGTCTTATAGGAAGTAAAATAAAGACCTTCTGTTGTGGATGTGTGCTTAATTTTTGCTATTATACCTTTCAACTAAGTTGTAAAGTGTTAAAAATGAACTATTTTAGAAATTTTCGGCTTTATGTCATACTTCATTATATTGAGATACATGTCTTTGATGTTTACTATGCTACTGTTGAGTTTATTCTATCTACTATTAAATTTTTTTCCCTCTCTCTCAATGAATTCATCTTATGAGAAAAATGTGATAGAAACAAGAAAGATTAATCTTGCATTATTATGAAGCACTTTCCAACTGAAATGAAATATTAGTTAAACATCTCTAAAATGAGATACATTCAGCGGTGATATTTTTCAAATTCTCATAGTCCAATAATTTTTTTTTACTTGGAAAATTAGAACTTCAACAAAGAAGACAATTCTATGAAATCGCTGGCGTCTCTAAGTAAAATCAATGAGTATTCCATTCATATCACTTATATTGCAGACTCCAGAGCTAAATAATTATGCTTTCAAAAATTCAGCAATTCTTATACAACTCATCTTATAATTGCTTGTTTGTTTACACTTCGATTACGTTGAAATTAGGCATCATTATAGAAATAATCAAAGTCCAGTGATCATTTAAAATCAAAAATATTGTAATTGTGTAGGCACAGAATTTAGAAACAGACATAATATGCAAAAATAAAGCAGTTACAGGACGGATGCACAACTAAATATAAATACAAGAAAGATCAATCATGCATAAATCATTGATTATAAAACAATTTCCAACTGCATATTTATTCAAGCATCTCTAAAATACGATACATTCAGAGGCGATATTTTTAACACTTTACAACATAGTTGAAAAGCTTTATGACTTTGTCCATTCTGTCTGTCTGTTCATTCGCACGATAACTGCCATAAAAATAAATTTATCAAAATGAAATTTTAGTATGATGTTCAGACGGTTTGTAGGACATATGGCAATGTAAATGAATAATAACACCCGATTTGTTTTGGATTGAACCCGGGCTGAAAAAATGAAATACATTGAACCTTATGGTACCAAATTTTTCAAACATTTTTAAGCGAATTTAAAATTCATAAATTGCTTCGAAAGTTTTAAGAAATATTTAAATTATCCCATAAAATATATAAAAAAAATTTCAGAATAAAAAATAATTTAAAAAATATATTAAAAATAAATTAAAATAATTACATCCATATTATGAAGAAATCACGTCACCCACTTCAAAATAAAATATGGCATCCGTCTTGTGTCAAAAGTTTTTTTAAGTTTTTTTTAATTTATGTTTAGTGTTGCATCCATCCTAAAACCGCTTTATTTTTGCGTTTTTTCTATGCATCTGTATTCTGCTCCAACACAATTACAAAATTGTTTAGTTTAAATGATCATTAAACTTTGATTATTTTTACACCAAAGCCTAATTTTAACGTATCTAGAATGTAAACACATCAAAAAGTAAGATGAGTTGCATAAGAATTGCTGAATTTTTTTAACGCAAAATTCAGTTCTGGAGTCTGAAATAAAGCTGATATGAATGAAATATTCATTGATTTTACATACAGATGCAGACAATTTTTTAGAATTGTTTTTTCTGATGAAGTTTTAAGCATAGAGTTAGAAAGGACTTTTACTTTCATGGATTTATGTTTTTAAGTAACATAAATTATTGTATTGTGATGAAATAAAAGTGTTTGGATGAAATATTTACTGCATTTGCATAGAGAACCAGGCGATTTATATTTCGATGACGTCATTTTAATAAAGTTCATTTTTTTCGATAAAGTTTTAAATTTTCAAATATAATAAATTATTATAGTATTGTGATCATTTTAAAAATATTACAGCTGAATTATCGCATTTTAGAGATGTTTAAATAAAATTGCATTGCAGTTGGAAAATATTTCATAGTCAATGCCTTATGTATGATTGATCTTTCTTGTTTTAATTATCACAGAACTACAGTAATTTATTTTATTTGGAAATTAAAACCATGGAGGTAAAAGTACTTTTTAACTCCATGCTTAATGCATTCGAACTTTATTCATATGGCGTCATCGAAATATAAATCGGCTGGCTTTTTATGTAAAAGTAGCGAATATTTCATTCATACATTTTTATTTCAGACTCTAAGTTAAATAATTATGCTTGCAAAAAATTCAGCAATTATTATACAACTCATCTTACTTCTCTACATTTTACATACATTAAAGTTAGGCTTCGTTGTTAAAACAAAGTTTGATGATCATTTAAGCTAAAAAATATTTAATTGCGCTGGATCATAACACAGATGCACAGAAAAAACGCAAAAATAAAGCTGTTTTAGGACGGATGCAACACTAAACATAAATTAAAAAGAACTTTAAAAATTTGACGATTTTGACACAAGATGGATGCCATATTTTATTTTGAAGCGGATTACGTAATCTCTTCATATAATATGGATATCATTATTACTTTAATTTTTATTTAAAAACTACCGAACATATTTTGCTGACATTTTTTTATATATCTTATGGAATTATTTGAATATTTCCTAAAATTTTCGAAGCAATTTGTGAGTTTTAACTCTGCTTAAAATATGTTTGAAAAATTAGGCCCCATAGAGTTCAAATGTATTTCATTTTTTCAACCCTGGTGTAATCCAGGGGCGCGGTAGCCCATTGGATAGCGCGCTGGAGTTGCACTCGGTAGGCCCGGGTTCGATTCCAGCCACTGCCAAAACTGCCGCCGTGTTCACGCGGAGTGCGATCACGTTAAACATGTGGGTCCGTAAGTCCTTCCAAGAGGTTGGTGGTAGGGGAAGGAGGGTACGGTCCCTGTGGATGCCTCCCCCACTGGGTTCCGGTCTAAATTGGGTGGCACTTCCCGGCCGTCCAAACAGTTACCTTACACCTTTCTGGTAGGTCGGACGGTCTGGGTAACAACAACAACAACCCTGGTGTAATCCAAAACTAATTGGGTGATATTATTCATTTACATTCCCATATGTTCCACAGACATCTCAACACACTAAACTTTTATTTTGATAAAGTCATTTTTACGGCAGTTATCGTGGGAACGGACAGACAGGCAGAATGAACAAAGTCATAAACGTTTTTCAAATATGTTGTAAAGTGTTAATAAAAATACTTTCATCATTTGAATGTTGGATACTATTTTATATCTACTTATACAGTGAATGTAAAAGAAACTTGCGCAATGAAATTTTGCACTTTACACCAAGATTTGTAGATGGTAGTCTCATTTTTATGAAAGATGGATGCATGGTTTGAATTTTCTGGTGTCACAGAGCGAGCAAGAAGGTTTCGGATTCCTTTGAAGTATAAGAAAAGAATCTCTAACCGTATGGTATGGGTATAGGTGATGGCTCTGCGAGCCAGATACTAGATATGTTATCAGCAGTATTGTTCACGCAGGCATCTCCTAAGGGGACTATGGCCTGAAGGCATGCGTTTCCTGAAGGCAGTGCTGCAGAAGTAATGGATTAGGTCTACTCCTCGAAGGGTTCCAGCACCTTATTCCTTGAAACCGGAAATGTTCGTTAATGACATCACGACATTGCATGAGAAAAATTGGCATTCATAGGATTTAATGGAAAGTTTACATTTCAAACTGAAAACAAGCTCGTGAAGGATACAGAAAATAAAAATCAAACATTTGTAACGAGAGCTCCAATTGAATTCTGTTGTTAGGGCAATGTAATTGACGTTTTCTTGACAAGAAACAATATTTTTAATGTTTCACTTGAAACTCTTTAACAGATTTTTTCAATCTGGTTGTTACAATTAAAAAGCAAGTTACAATTAAAAAAATCTGGAACGTGGAGATATATTGATGTAGGTAAAGAAAAACATATATATTTCAAATTTTGTATCCAAGTTATTCTTCTAAAATATAACGTAGAAGCACTTTAAAAGGTTTGTTTGTTTAAATTAGCAACAGCTTAATCACGCCGATAAATGTACGCTAATCTGTGTAATACTTAAACATATGCAACTTATACTTTTAGTATAATTTCGGTAATAACAATTATATTCCAATCAAAATATTGCTATAAAATATTAAAGTCCTAAAAATTAAAGATTTTATTAGGAAAGTTGAAAAAGCATTCTATCAGATTTCATATAATAATTTGATATTAGTAGGTGCATTCCTTCTTATCGTGATCTCACCTCAGACATTCAATAGTGTTCGAGTTGAGCTCAGAAAGTTTTGAAACCTGCTTATTTGTTAATATCTCGAATTCGAATAATCTCGAGGGAAAGAAACAGTTTCTATACAATTAATACGAGAAAGTAAAAATCTGTCATTTCAAAGGAAATTATTTCAAATAGAAGATTCGTTCCGTTTTTTAAATATAAAGGATATGAAGTTTAAGCATTCACGGGACTTTTTATATATATTGTAATATTGCATTGGTTAAGTCTACTTCTGTCACAATCATCATCAGAATACAAAAAATATATTTTATTTTCACATACTATTGTATAGAGTAGGTATTGTTTTGAGAATTTTCGAATTCAAAATTTTGATGGAAGATATCCAAACGGAAGACAGTTACTGAATTTGATAGTTTGATTAGATAATTTTTAAAAACAAATGATATATTAATACTAATCAAATTGTTTCTGGGCAAAAATATAATTTTGAAAAATATATAAAAGAAAAGAGGGCAAAATAAAATATTCTTTATATAATAATCCAGAAAAATTGAATGCCTTAATGACATATATTAAAATAGTTTTTATTATTATGCTGATCTGTAAAAGAAACCGAAAATATACAATTGCTTAAAGAATACGATAACCCATATGGATGAAGCAGAGGCTATGGTATTTAAATGACAAGTGTTATAATGATTTGGAATATAAATAGAATACAGTGTCTGATTACATACGCAAGTATATAAATTTATCTGTTGCTATATTAGCTGCAAAATATTCAGTAGGACGGTCGCTTTAGACGGCAGGGATAGTGCCACCCAATTTAAACCCTAACCCAGTAGGGGTGACATCCACAGGAACCGTGTCCTCGTTCCTTTAACATCAACTTCTCGGAAGAACTTTCAAACACACATATTAAAAGTGCCCGTACTCTGCGTGAACAGAGGGTCAGTTTAGGCAGAGCTAGGAATCGAACTCGGGTCCTCCGAGTACAATCCCCATGCCTTAACCACTGGACTATCCCACCCCGAAGTTCATTAATCTGTCCTTCAGACCGTATGTAATACAGCAAAATCCACCGGGTTCATGAATACTAATACGTATATAAAGCATTTAACGAAAATTTTGTCGTGCCAAAATAACAATTTTTAAATAATTTAAAAATTTTTAGAAACATTTTTATATAGAAGACACTTCTCATTGCAGATACTATCCTCCATGGACGTGTTTCGCTCTTATTATGCGTTCGTCAGCAGGGAATAACAGAAATCTGTAATGATAGTACGAAACATGTCATAATGTTTGCGAGTTTCTATGGGAACTGATAATTTCAGTCCTTCCACATGGTTGCAATAACATTTGCTTGCAATTTACCTCAGGTCACACGAAGCTGCAAAGGCAAATTCCATAAAACACAAATCCGCCTAAAAGGGACGTTCCCAAAAATATGAAAGACACCCCAGCCATAATTTTTAATCAATTTTATGTGGGCCATATGGAAGGACTGAAATTGTCATTGAACTGCCATTTCAGCTGACGAGCTGTAACTTCCATGCTGACGAGAACATAATAAACGTGAAACAGGTCCATGGATGCCGGTATATGCAATGGGAAAGCCATCCTTATTTTGTGGGGCACCCCTTATAACTGAATTTTGTATATAATACACTTTTATATGTTTAATCTGTTTTTCTCAATTTTGCATTCATTCGGTTATGTGTTAGGCCATGTGTTACAGAATGTATAATTTCTTATGTTTCTTCTCTTCTAACTACGAACGAACGCATCTTTTTTTAGGTAATTTTAGTTCACTTTTCAACTAGTTTCGAATGAAAGAAGTTGCAGCACTTGTAGCGTACATATATAAATATTACACAGTTATCAGTTTTAAATACAGTGTCCTCAGTAAAAATATGTATTCACGATCCCTAATTAATAGATATACGTACCCTCATTTTCTTAGTTATTAGATATACGTGCGTTTACCCTTGGTAAGAATCTGTATATCTAATGCCAAGCATTGATATACAGGTTCTTACCCTTCATTCTTACGGTGTATACGCGTGGGCCTCATTCTAACGGTGTATATGCATCGTCCGCATTCTAACGGTATGTATGGATTGTCCGCATTCTAACGGTGTATATGCATTGTCCGCATTCTGACGGTGTATATGCATGGTCCGCATTCTAACGGTGTATATGCATTGTCCGCATTCTGACGGTGTATATGCATGGTCCGCATTCTAACGGTGTATAAACATGGTCCTCGTTTACCTTGCAAAAATACATACTTGAAATAAAACTATTTTTAAAATTTTCTTGCCACATATGTCATTAACTTCCTTCCAGGATGCCTAAAATGTGAAAATTATATCAGAAAAATCATTAATTCGGCAGGTCCTCAGTTTGGTGGGTTCCCCGTAGCGTCCTCGTTTTCCACCAAAAACCAACCTGTGTGTGTGTGTGTGTGTGTGTGTGAGAAAGTATGTGTGTGTGTGTGTGTGTGTGTGTGTGTGTGTGTGTGTGTCAGTGAGCCTGTGGAGACGATAACTAACGAACGAATGGACCGATTCGAACAAAATTTGGTACAAAAATCACAATCCGTAAACACTGGAAGCCTATTGTTTTTATACGCAATCAAATGTTCAGAACCGCACTAAATTTTCGAATGAAATTTTGAAAAAACCGTCAAAAAATCAAAACTGCTAATAAAGTTACACAAGTAGACATATATTATATAATTTTTCATTAGGAAACGATTGACATAAATTTTAGAACGCTAACATGAACCGTTCTCGAGATATTGTACATTTTTCAAAATAATTATTAAAAAGTCATATAAAATTAAAAAATATATATATCCTATTGAGAAACATGTTCACTTTTCATATGTAATACCATGCGATAATTTGGGTGACATCATTCTCGTGGATCTAGCTCGTTCCATTCATGAAAAAAGATACTTTAAGTAATATTTTTGTCTTTGAACGCCTATAGTCATTTATCTGCTGTAAGAATAACTTATTTCTTCGACTCTAACGCTTGGCGAGATTTCGGCGACGAATTTGGCGGAATGTCGCCAACTTGGCGACTATTTGAAATGTTGCCAACTTAACGGCAATCTCGCCAAAAGGATAAAAATGACGCTATATCAATGGAAATGACGACTAATTGTCGAAAATTCAATATCTTGGAAATAATATTAGTATCTACTATAAGGAAAACCTATTTCTTTTAATGTAAAAGTAGTAAATTCATTACATTATATAAGGGAAGTCATGTGTTGCCCACATCAGATTTTTTTATATTTATATATGCAAATTTGCTATGTATATAGTCTATATATGAATGATCCATGTTTCCTTTTCATGTAGTCACTGATGATGGGTGTACTAACGCCCGAAAGCGCTCTGGCCATATTTTTAAAACTTTCTACGTCTTTAGGATGTTTCTATTAAATGACCTTTTGTCTAACGATGCTGTGTCCTTAATTTATTTGGAATAAGAAAACTTTAAAACGTGATTAGATGCAGAAAATTCTATCCATCTTTAAAGTGCAGCCAAACAAACAAGCCCCATTCTTTTTTAAATGTTTTTAATAAATAATTATAAATTAATTATAAAATAATTATTAATAATTAATTATAATTTTTAAATAATTAATTATAAAATAATTATTCTACTGATGCAAAAAATTAATTTACATGATTCAATTATTTTTACATTCATCAAAAAATACCAGTAGGATTTTTTTTTATTTCTAATTTAAAGCACTGCAATCAAATTTGTAACATGCATTTTGATATATTATATTATGCATTTGTTTCCGAACGTATATTGCTATCAGACAGGAACTAGACAATTTACACATTTACTGATTGAAAAACATGTACGTTTATGTTTTGTTTAACCATTTGACAGGTATACGGATTCTTTCCTTGCGTGCTCGGAAATACATATACATCATACTGGTCTGTGAATAATAAAGAGTGATCCATTATGCTGTTATCCCTTGGATATGTCGAGTGGAAATAAATAGTAAATGCAAAATGGGTTCGTTTTTATTTAAATGAGATGTTCGGTGGTTTATAAAAGGTAATTATTAAAAATAATAAAATTGTAATATATTTGATGTTTTACTAAAAACGGATTAATTTTGCTTCTGATAATTTCTGATATATATACAGGGTAGTCATAATTAAAGTATAAATATTTAGAGCCCGATAGTGAGAAAAATCTTGAACCAAACTTAACTAAATTTGCAGTAAATACTATCTAGACCACTGGGTTTTGATTTTTAAAAGAAAAAAAATAGTTTGGATTTTTGCCACCGCGGGCCAAAGTGGCGCTGTAAGGTTCATTCTTGAAGTAAAATAGGCATATAAAGTACAGAAAGTTTATATTTACATGCATTTTGAAAAGGACATCTCATTTAAATTTTATACGTATTTAGTTGATTTTATATTTACATTTGCATCTTACATTTACTAACGTATGGCATTAATTTTTATATTGGCATCATTTACATGTGTGATTCAATATGTTTTCCTTGCATATGTTTCAATTTCATTCTCTAAACAGCATTATATACTGCAGAATGCAACAGATCTCCATTGATTTGCTTGGCCTTCGATGCTATTCGGTTCTCCAAAGTGGCTAAATTATCAACATACCCTTGGTATATCATGCGCTTTACATGACCCCCCAACCAAAAGTCACAAAGGGTCTGATCAGGCGAACAGGCTGGCCACTTTATAGGAAACGTTCGACTAATTATTCGGTTGTTGGTAAAAAGCTGTCGTAGACTTCCCGTACACGCAATCCAATATGAGGGTGTAATCTATCCTGCATAAATATTATAGATTCAAGACATCCAAGCTGTTTAAGTTGCGGATAACAAAGTTCAGCAGCATTGTTCGATACCTCTCAGCATTGATGGAATTTTATGTACTTCCTATGCCTATTTTACTCCAAAAATAACTACATATTTGGTTGAGTTTGGCGCAACAGTGTTCTCACTATCGGGCTCTAAACACCTCTACTTTAACTATGGGCACCCTGTATATATATATATATATATATATATATATACTAGCAGCATACCCGTTCTTCGTAGGATTTATAATATACAAAAAGTTATAATTCGCAATCATGTGCAAATTCTGTTAAAATATTAAATTTATTGCTCATAAAGAGAATTTTAAGAATATCTGTTCTCACTGTGCAAAATTATCTTCACGGGCAGATCTGAAGAATAAAGCATCCTGGTCCCTTTTGTAAGCAAATTTACAAAAAAAAGAATTGAATCAATATATGCAACCCCGTACTACTTATATTGTCGCAGATTAGAAAATATGCCAGTGTGTTAGTAGAAGCTTACTCATATTGCAATATGAGTCTCAATATTTGCCAAAATAAAGGAGATGACGTAATAAATTGAAAGTATCAAAAATCCCCGTAATCTTAATACCAGAAGGTCGTGACTGATTCCAATATATGCCAATATATATCAAAATGTTTTTGCTAATCTCCCATCTGCTCTGACGGAGTCAGATCAGATCAGTAAAACCGTTGACTTTAATAAAATCTGATACTAAAGGGGGAGAACTATAAATGTCCTTCCTGTCCAGCCCGAGACAGACCAAAATATGTTCTGGCGAAGCCTGGACTTGCCGGCACTTAGTGCAAATGGGAAAAGTTTTTTGGCCTCCAGAATACAACAGGCCTTTCAAGTGTCCACTGGCTAGCCGGGATAGACAAGTGTTGAGTTGCCTGTCACAAGGAAGAGACAGAGAAAGTCCTGGTCTAATTCCCCTATACCAGCAGTGAGAGGGAGGCAGAAGCCATTTTTCTTTGTTTTGGGCCTTTTGCCTCGAGAATATAGTTCCAGGTAAGTAAGCTCCTCGGCAGCTGGAACAGGAAGATCCAGTCCCTCCCTAGCAAGGGAATCCGCCAGTTCGTTTCCGTGAATATCCACATGGGACGGGATCCACTGAAAGTGTATTTCATACTGGTGGGAGATGATTTTTACTTTCTGAAGGATAGATAAGCTGGTTTTATCTCCAATGTGGGTCCAGTTTTTAAGGTATTGAATAGAGCTACGGTTATCAGATAGTATCCATATACCTCCATAGCTGCCCGCACTCATTATAATCTCAAGTCCCATATTGATTGCTAGTAATTCGCTTCGGAAAACAGAGCAGTAGTCGGGGTTTCGTTGTTTTATCGAGTATTCATCTGTAGGTGTTTTAATAAAAACTCCACTTCCTGCCTTTTCGTCCATTCTACTACCATCTGAGTAGATAGTAATATCATTTGGAGGGATTTTGGCAATAATCTCCAGGGCCAATTGTTTAAGAAAAACGGGTGAACAATCTTTCTTATTTTGAGTAGTTTCAAGGCCTTCATGGAAATGAACATTGGAAAATTCTACACAAGGATTTAGATGTAGAAAATGTAGAAAATGTGGTTCAATATTCTCTGCGATTAGTTGTTGAGATTTAATTTGACTGAATGGACTATTTTTCTTGAGTCTCTGGTTACAAGTCCAATTTTTTAAATAACCGGCAGTTTTATTATCTTGGTTTAGACTGTAAAGTCTATTGAAGTGTTTGACTAATCCTGCCAATCTTCTGTCAATAATAGGCTGCAAATCCGCCTCATAAAGTGCAATATCTGATGGACAGCTTCGTTTCATTCCGATAATGATGCGAGCGGCGCTTAGCTGAACTCCCTCCAGTTCATTCAAGTTTGTCTTTGAGGCACATCAGTAAATAGGAAAGCCATAATCAAGAATGGGTCTGATGAGAGCTTGATAGGAAGTCCTGAGAGTAGAAGCGTCAACGCCCCAATCTCTACCAGCCATATGTTTAATGATATTTAAACGTTTCCTGGCTTTCAAGGTTATATATTCTATATGTTTGTTACATGTAAATTCGGGGTCGAGAACGAAACCCAGATACCTAGGATGTTTCTCGTAGGGAAGTCTATGGTGGTTGAGCATTAAGATATATATCAAAATATATGCCAATATACCTGTACTACTTATATTCTCGTAGATTAGAAGATATACCCGTGCATTTGTAGAAGATTATTCGTACAACGTACTATATATGAGTTTCAACAATTTTCCTCATAATGAAACAATGGCATAATAATTTGAAAATATCAATAATCCCTGAATCAACTGTCCCCGAAAATATCCATAATAATGATGTTTAAACCTGTAGACCGTAATTGATACTATCCAGTCAAAAATGCAATGTCAATGAAATTTATTTTATATACATATTTTTATTATTCAAATCGGAAAAGATTTAATAAAAATCGTATGCCGCATAAAACATTGGATCCGTTGCTAAGCGACATGATATCATTTGCTTCAAATAAATTGATGGAAACCATATCGTCTGAATAATGCGATCTCCATGGAAGGTTTGGCGACATCTTCGTCAATTTAGCGATAACTTAAAAAATCGCCAAATTTATCGCCAAGTGGGACTGTAGAACTGATAGTCCCATTTTGCGACAAATTGACGAAACATCATCACAATACTATCCCCTAACAAAACACAATTAATTTCATTTATTAAGCACGATTTTGCAATTCCATGATATTTTTATGGATTTACAAATATTTTTATCAATTTGGTGATATTAAAACAATTCGTTAAATGTGTTACTAAGTAGGAAGGATGGACTGACCGACAAATTGATTTGGGATTTAATAATTTAATTGATTTGGGTCATTTTTATCAATTTGGAGACTTTTCTGCTGATTTGGTAAAGTTTAAGAAAAGTTACCAAGTTATTTAGAGATATTCCGCTAAATTCGTAGCTCTAAATTTGCAGATCTGAAGAATAAAATATCTATATCCCGTTTGTATATACTAAATGAAAACACTAAAATTGTATTAGAAGATACATACACCCGTTCTACTCTGTTTCTGCTTCAATCGGCTGAATGAATTTATTGGGTAAACACAATATATGAGTTTATTAGCTACACACAATATATGAGCTTGAAACCTCTTTGCTAAAATAAATGAAAGTGATGTACGCAGTCCGCAGTTTATATAATTAAAAGAACAATCAAACCGTTCATTTATAAAATATATTTTTACATCCATTTATTTATTATTCAAATAAAAAAAATAATAATAAATATTAACAGCACATTTAATTTCATTCCGTTGACGAGCAACATGATATAAGATAGAATCTTCCTCGTAAAATGCGAAATAAAATAGCCATTTTGATTTCTTTATAATTTTGGTCGTTGAGTAAAAACTTGCAAAAGAGGAACCATGGAGGTAGATTTTTCCATTTAAATTTATGTTTCAAACATTTCATGTTTTCCTATAGTGACTAATTAATGCAAAAATCCTGCACCAAACTCGGGAATAAAATTTTATTTCATTTTGACGTTTTAAACAAACGATTTTCATCCTTTCCGTTTGGATAAACCACAGAGTTGGAGAGTAGAACTCCTAGGGAAAAGTTCCGTTTTTCATTAATATCTCGACAACTCCTAGTCTTAGAAATTTGAAACTTGGACTAAATTTATGGGCATATATTTCAAGGCTATCAACAAAATTTCATTAAATTCGGTTCAACCGTTTTCCAGTGATGATGAGACAAACGAAAATTTTGTTTTTTACTAATATCTCGAGAACCACTGGTCGTAGAAACTCAAAATACAGACTAAATTTTAAGTGGGGCTATTTCTAGACTACCCACGAAATTTCATCAAATTTGGTTCAGCCGTTCTCTCGTGATGATGGGACAAACAGACAGACAAATTTTCAACTTTATTTATATAGACTAGCAGCATACCCGTTCTTCGTACGGAGTATATAATATAAAGAAACTTGAAATTCATAATCATGCCCAAATTCTTATAGTATACTAAATGACATGTTTAATCAAAATATTCTGTTAAAATATTTAATATAATGCTCCTAAAAAGAAGTTTAAGAATCTCTGTTCTCGCTATATAAAATCATCTTCATGGACATATCTGAAGAATTAAACATCTTGGACCCCTTATGTAAGCAAATATAAAAAAAAATATGGAATTGAATCAATATATGCAAAATAAAAGCGTTAAAATTGTATGGGACCCGTACTAATTATATACGCGAATATTAGACAATATAACCTGTATTAGTAGATTACATGTATAAATTGAAAATACCAATAAACCCGTAATCTTTAAATCTGAAGACAGTCATTTATTCCAATATATGTCAAAATTAAAGTGCTAAAATTATATGGGAAGATATACACGTACTACTTATAATGTCCGATTATTAGTAGAAGATTACCCGTTTTGCAATATGAGTCACAAATGTTTTTTGGTAAAATACAACAGACACGACATAATAAATTGAATATATAATTAATCCTCTTAATCTTCATACCAGAAGACTGTACTTGATTCCAATATATATGCCAATATATGTCAAAATATATGCCAATATACCTGTAGTACTTATATTCTCGTAGGTTAGAAGATATACCCGTGCATTCCTAGAAGATTACTCGTACAACGTACAATATGCGTGTGTCAGCAGTTTTTGCCGCAATAAAACAATGGCGTAATAACTTAAAAATATCAATAATCCCTGAATCAATAATTCCGGAAAATATCAATAATAATAATGTTTAATCCTGAAGAGTATAATTGATATTATCCAGTCCAAAATGAAATGGGGAATGAAATTTATTTTATATACATATCTTCATTATTCAAATCGGAAAGGATTTAATAAAAATCGTCTGCCGCATAAACACATTGGATTTAAATCCGTTGCTAAGCGACATGATATCATTTGCTTCAAATAAATTGGTAGAAAAAATATCGTCTAAATAGTTATATTTCTATTGAACATTTGGCGACAGTTTCGTCAAATTAGCGACATTTTAAAAAATCGCCAAATTTATCGCCAAGTGGGACTATAGAACTGACAGTTCCACTTTGCGACAAATTGACGAAATATCATCACAATACTATCCCCTAACAAAAAACAATTAATATCATTTATGTAGCGCAATTTTATCAATTTTAAGATATTTTTATAGATTTGAAAACATTTTTATCAATTTGGTGACATTTTAAAAATTCGCTAAATGTATTACTAAGTAGGATGGTTGGTCTGACAGATAAATGCTAACCAAACATCATTTCAGTACTCTCTTCTAACAAAACAAAAAAAAATTTCATTGATATGTAGAAGACCCAAGCCACACGACCAACCCGAAGGTTTATGGCAGCTGTTTGTGTGTCGTTTATATCAATTTGACGACATTTCCGTCAATTTGGCAAAGTTTAAGAAAAGTTGTCAAATTAGCGATATCCCTCCAAATTCGTAGCTTTGAATTTGCAGATCTGAATGAAACATCCTTATCCCGTTTCAATATACTAAATGAAAACACTACAATTGTATTAGAAGATATACCCGCTCTACTCTTTGTCTGTTTCAACAATCGGCTATATGAATTTATTGGCTAAACACAATATATGAGTTTAGTAGCTAAATACGATATAAGCTTGAAAACTCTTTGCCAAAATAAATGAAATTGATGTACGCAGTCAGCAATTAATATAATTAAAAGAAAAATCAAACCGTCTATTTATAAGATATACTTTTATATCCATTTATCCATTTATTTATTATTTAAATCGAAAAATTAATAAAAACATTAACAAACACATTTAATTTAATTGCGATGCCGAGCAACATGATATATTCTCCTAAAATGTTAAAATTTATTAACCACTAACAGCACACCCGTTATTCGTACGGAGTGTATAATTTAAAGAAACTTATAGTTCGCAATCATGTGCAAATTCTGTTAAAATATTAAATTTATTGCTCCTAAAGAGAAGTTTAAGAATATATGTTCTCACTATGCAAAATTATCTTCACGATCAGATATGAAGAATACAAACATCCTGCTCCATTTTGTAAGCAAATTTACAGAAGAAAAAATAGGAATTGAATGAATATATGCAACCCCGTACTAATTATATTGTCGCAGATCAGAAAATATGCCAATGTGTTAGTAGAAGATTACCCGTATTACAATATGCGTCTCAAAAATATTTGCTAAAATAAAAGAGATGACGTAATAAATTGAAAACATCAATAATATCCGTACTCTTTATACCAGAAGGTCGTAATTGATTCCAATATATGCCAATATATATCAAAACATATGTCAATATACCTGTACTACTTATATTCTCGTAGATTAAAAGATATACACGTGTATTTGTAGAAGATTCGTACAACATACAATATATAAGTTTAAACAATTTTTGTCATAATAAAATAATTGCATAATAACTTGAAAATATCAATAATCCTTGAATCAATAATCCCCGAAAATATAAATAATAATAATTTTTAAACCTGAAGACCGTAATTGATATTATCCAGTCAAAAATGCTATAAGAAAAATCAAATCGTTCTTTTCTAAAATATATTTTTATATCCATTTATTTATTATTCAAATCGAAAAAGTAATTATTAAAATTAACAGACAGATTTAATTTAATTGCGTTTCTGAGTAACATGATATAAGATAGAATCTTATAACATGTTAAATATGTCATGTCTTATAACATAAACTGCGAAATTAAATAACGATTTTGATTTCTCTATATTTCTCATTGTTCCGTAAAAGCTTGTTTTAAATAAACCATGAACCATGGAGATAGATTTCCCCTTTAAATCATGTTTGAAACAATTCATGTTTTCAGAAAGTGACTAATTAACGCAAAAAATCTCCCATCAAACTCAGAGATTAAATTTTAATTCACTTTCAAACGATTTTCAAGCTTTTCGTTTGGATAAACCACGGAGTTAGGGAGTAGAACTCCTAGGAAAAAGTTCCGTTTTTCATTAATATCTCGACAACCCCAGGTCATAGAAACTCGAAACTTGGACAAAATTTATGGGGGGATATTTCAAGGCTATTCACCAAATTTCATTAAATTCGGTTCAGCCGTTTTTCCGTGATGTTGAGACAAACGAAAATTTCGTTTTTAACTAATATCTCGAGAACCACTGGTCGTAGAAACTCAAAACACGGATATAATTTTAAGTGGGGCTATTTCTGGGCTACCCACAAAATTTCATCAAATTCGGTTCAGCCGTTCTCCCGTGATGGTGTGACAAACAGACAGACAGACAGACAGACAGACAGACAGATTTTCATTTTTATTTATATAGATATATACAGGGTGCCCACTTATATCCGTCACACCGCCCTTAACTTCTAAACGGTGACAGCTTAGATCATAAAGTTGGTGTCTAGGTATAGTAAAAAGGCTGTGGGCTACTCGATGAGACAACTGACAACGTCTTCTATCGGCAAATTTTGGAATTAGCTGACCTATCTCGTAAACAGTGAAATATACGTGAAAAAGTCAATTAGGAAGTTGTAGAGCACTCTCGATTTAGTCCTAAAAGATACCTTGCGCGCATTAATACTCAAAACAGAATGCAAGAAATAAACATTTCTTTTGTCACGATTTCGAAAATTGCCATGTCATAAAGGGTGGAAGAAAGAAACTGAGACTCGTCCCTGTCTTCAGGGTCATTTATTTACAATAGTATATTGCTCAAAATGCTCTCCGTTAGCCACTATACAGATTTGCACTCTGGACTGGATTTCTCGCTGC